>MVAH01000160.1:0-42978 GCA_014825575.1 Phaffia australis
CCTCTTCTTCAGTCTGAATTCAATGACCTGCAGAGTAAGGTCGCTGAAATCGATCTTAGAAACCAGCAGGAAGTTCAAGAAGTAAGAATTCAAACTTTCTTCAAACATGTGCCACAAGCTCTTAACTAAAATTCTTCTATATCTTATACAAGCTTGAGAATCTTATCGAGTCCAAAATATATCGAGAAGATGAGCTAGAGAGAGAGATTGAGGATCTCAAGTACAAGCTCTCTCAGTCTAGTAGATCAAACTCGAGTAGATCGCACTCGCGCAATCACACTGAAGAAGCTCAGACCAACAAGCTCGGTGATTCCATCTCCCGCAACGCATCAGGTACGTCTTGTCGCAACGCTTAATGATGTCAATCTCTAACTTATATGAGTGCTCTTTCTCAGACGAAACTTGTGAATTATGTGACAACCCTGATCATGAAATCCAAGATTGCCCTCGTAGGTCTCCTCAATTCATTCTAGTACCCTTGCAAACTAAACTCTTGGCAACAAGAAATCAATCATTTGCTCATAAGATACGCTTTTCTTGCGAAAACTTTGATCGACTAGTGTTCAATGGATCTTCCTCAGCAACCCACTACTCCCCTCGACCGCTAGACGGAGAGGATATTGCCGATGCTGTCAAAAGACCAACTTCGTCTTCGTTCAGGAATCCTGGACTTTTGGCAGATTCAACAGATAATAGACCGTGGTGTGACGACTGCGAGACATTTGGTTCGTTCTTGTTTCTGTCTCTTCTTGTTTCTCCATGCCCTTAATCTGTCTTTGACGCTCTCTGTTTTCCGTATCCTAAAACTTAATACAATGTGATAAACGTGTTCTAGGTCACCCTACCGAAGAGTGCGAATATGCTCAAGAGATGTTCTAATATATATATACATACACATACATGCGCGTGAAAGAGATACCCCTTCTATCTGAGTGAGTGTTCTTTTGTATCTTCATGTTATTGTGATGTGTCATTCCGTGCAGCCTTCGCCTGATGTTCGATCCCTCTTCTGTTGGCTGGCTGATAGACTAGGGCGTTTCTTTGGATGACGGACTCTAGAATCATTACTCCATTTGATTATCAAGTTTAGTAGCTTAAAAAATAAGAGCAGGAGAGAAGCAAGCTTAAGAGAATTCCATAATAGAGAAATCAAGAAGAGGATTGGAGCTCATAGAAAGAAAGGAAGAAACACATTTCAATGTTTTCCTCTGAAAGAGAAATGCTTGTGAGGCGAGGACCCTATGATCGACTTTCTGGAGGCATCCACTGATGAAGGTGATCCAGGAACAGGCGGCGGGTTGTTCAAGCTGTTGACCGACCCGTTGGCTAGTTTCATTGGAGAGAACGAATTGGAAGCTCCAGCATTCGATGTGAACTGGCGGAACTCCAACCGAAGAAAGATAACTCCTTGTCCTTCTTGCAACTATGGATGATGAAGAGGATAGTGAACAAACAGAGAATAAGTCAGAACAGATTCGCAGAAAAACAATGTCAGCAGGAAGAGGTTCTTACTTCAATGGCGACTCGGTCGGCCGTAGGCGCGGTTGGCGAGACAAATCTCCAGATCTATGAAGGTGCAAGATCAACTAGTCAACAAGGGGGCGTTCTTGATATCTAGGCTGGATGGAGCAGATAAAGTTGCACTTACGTCAACATCCGCAAGGCCTAGAACTTTTCCCTTGCCGATAGCCTTGTGCTCTGAAACGGATAAAGAGACTCGGCTGATTTCTGGTGTAACGGAGAACTTGAAAGTCTCATTCCTAGGTAAAATCACGGTGTTGGTCTGTCTGTCAATTTCGCTTCGTCATAGGGTATATACACTCGACGAAGTATCAGACGTACCACTCGGGGGAGATAGACTTGTGGTGCCTCGTCTTCTGAGTCTTTCCTCCAATACTCAGAGACACTTCGGCTTTAACTTCTTCCATTAAATCTTTGGCAGCCAACACAGTAACACTCAGACTTCCCTCTCGACCTTGCCCATTTTGGGAAGCAAAGTCGGTTGAGTAAGTAACGGGAGAGGTGCCCTCCACAGTTTCAGAAGTGAATCGACGAGGGCCATCTTGAGCATCGGAAGCATCGTCGACAGGAACTTCAACAAGCTAAATAAGAGATGTGGGGCTGGATCAACACTGCGACAGAATTATTAAATGTATATAATAGAACACAAAACCTACCATCTCGGAACCGTTGTCTGTCTTCTTCTTGACAAGACCAATCTTCCGACCGGCAAACCCTCCAACGGAGCCAACACCATGTCCGACTAGACCCACACCCTCTTTATAAGGGAGATGATTGAATACTGTCAGCATCGAGCACGGATCAACTTCGAAAAATTTGAAAGTGCGTACTGAAAGCTGTCTTTCCAACGCCTCCAACGATAGCTACAGGGGCATGTCCAACCTGTTCTCGTAGAAGAACGATGTAAGCGAAACAATCCTCCTCAGGCCATCTAACTTATGAACTCACGCTTTGAACGGCTCGTCCAGCGGTAGAGAATGTAGAGGTATTCTACATGAAACCAACAAAACAAAACCTAAGTTTCTTTATCCAGCATATGGATTCATAGATATTGGCAAACGAACCTTTCGAACTCTAGCGATGACTGCAGGTTGGAAGACCATTCTGATTCGGATAGTGCCCTGCTCGCCATGCTTAGTAGTGGAAAGAGGAACGGATATTTCCGACGCTTCGAAAGGTTCAATGATCGCAAGATCGATCAATCCTTTACCCAGTGACTTGGCCTGCTCTAGTTGATTCCAGTCAAAGACCTCAACCTCAAACAAGGCTCCAACCCGAGAAGTCACATTGGTTTCAAACTTCCCGTTCCAAACGGGAGTGAGGGTCTTTTTCTAAATTTGACGTAAAATGAGGAGAAAGCGGTATATCAGGGCTGAGAGCTCGAGCGTTGCAAGCTATCAGATAAAGTAACGACACCGTACCTTGGTTTCGCTTTTGAAGACTTTCTCGCCGTTACTACGAATTTGAAGGTAGTTCAATATGTATGTTCACGTGGTATAAGGTAGTGACGATTAAAAATGACAATGACTGACAGACTGAATACAGCGTAAGGATCCGACTTTCCGCCTCGATCAGCGGCACGAAGGCCGTGACCATCAATCAACTCGACCTTTAAGAGACCCATGTTGTTTGCGCTCTCTGAATTATCACATGAAAGAGGTCAGAACTAGAATTGAGAGTGTACGATGAAAGCAACTAACCCCTGGGCTCAAGTACCACATCAACGGGCGCATACTTGGCGCAAACCTTGATCGTGCTCTTTCGGCCCGATCCATCAGTAGCGAGCAGAGTGAGATCTCTGGGGGTATCCTGTAGATGAATTTAACAGGATCTGTCAATATTCATGGCGGAGCTACAAGAAAATTGTAATTTGACATACCAAGTATTGCCTGAGAAAGAATTGAAGATTTCGTGAACGACTGTACATGCTTGTATATAAGTATCAGAGAAGGAAACTCACTCAAGAAAGAACCTAGTATCTAAGCTAATCTGTGAGAAGATGTCTTCTTTCCTATAAGTGCAGGATTTTTGAAAAGGGTGAGTCACATCCCGAGCATATTGGGGTGAGTAAAACAGACTCTCAAGAAGGCTTACTTTTCGTCATCGTTTCCATTTAACCTGATGCAAACTCGACCAAGGTCGAGTTCCTTGATCTGTTGATGTCAAAGTGTATGAGAAAGGTGGAATTTCTATACAACACGCTGAAGCGGAACGTACGAAAGCTTCACCGACGAAGTCCCAAGCTGCAGTAGTACTTCGGGAATAAGGGGTAGTGAACTGATGCATACAAAAGTTAATAAGAAAATATAATGAATGAGAGCACAAGAAGTCGAACGAACCGATGCCCAATAGCCTGTTTCCACCAATACCTCCAATCGACCTTTTTTCTCTAGTTGCCCAGAGATAACCTGAATGACGAGAAGTCCAGATTCTGTGTTGTGATGTGGGTTCACAAAGCTTAGGATATAGACAACTATCAGGCTACGTGAGCTATGAGCGATGGAAACCCTTACGAGTGTTTAACAAGTCTTCTCTAGTCATGACTACTCCAGTCTCCTCCTTCTCGTTAGCAGATGCATCGGCGGCCTCTATAGCAGTGGTACCTGGAGCGTTTTTTGCGTTAGAGACACCTGGAGTAATAGGACTCATAGGGCTGGAAGGGAGTGACGCGGGGGAAGGATCGTCTTTCTTCTCCTCGAATGAGATTCCGCCCTTGAGGCTTACAGCAGAAAAGAATTCCTAACGATTGTATGAAATAATTAGATTGAATAATCGATGGCTGAATAGTATATATCATTACAGACAGATCACTTGAATAAGAAAGCAAGACTCACCACGTCGTAGAACAGATCACCCTTGTATCCTCCCTTGGGCAACTGAATCTTCTTCTGGCAAGACTTCTTACCTAGCGACACGTAAGGAGTTCGAGGATCTTGACTCTGTGTGGCATACTCGCGAACATCCACCTCAACCGATCTAGCCGATTGTGTATGGATTAGCAGACCGTCCCGACCAACGTAGAAATTCAGACATTAGCCTTATCTTAGTTTTGATATTGAAGGCAAGGAGAACAGCGTACCCTAAAGATCGATCTTTAGTCAGGTTTTGATAATCCATGACTTCGAGTGTACATCGCTCTGAGAGATGATGTACAGGAACGTATGCATAGCTATCCCAGACAGGATTGAGATCTAAGCAGAGAACGATCGATCAGATACGTACTCTGCCGTGTTCGATCTGATCAAATGGAGCTTGAACGTACCATTGTCGACAACTTCAGTTCGGGCCAACACATTTCCGGCGCTCAAAACTCGAACGTAGGGATCTGATTTACCGCCTAAAGTCGCCTCCACGTTCCTGCAGGTTACAAACATCGATTAGCCTAACTACTCGCATCAGAGAGATAGATACAAGGTTAGCTTACTTGACATCAACAGCCTTCTTGAGCAGGATCTTAAGAATACCGATAGGAGGAACATAAGCTGGAACAGGGATATCCGAAGAAATTTTTAGAAGTCAGAGTATCAGCCTCTTCTGTCATTGCTGATGAAGAGTTTCATGAACGGTAGATGGAGAAACGACAAACCAGCTCCTCCATTTAAACTCCCAGCCATACCCAAAGGCTTCCACTCCGCAGATATTCGAATCCGTCCTGTCTTAGCCCCCTTAAGAGGGAACCAATCTTGCTGCTTCTCCTTAGCCATGAGAAGGTCTTGGAGAGAAACAGTGACTCGCCCTAGCGTCGGATCCTTCACAAAATCTCGATCGTCAATAACAGCAACGGTCACGACTGATGAGCTTTTGTCCATGACCAAAAATTCGGTCGAAGACTCCCAAGAAGGTGAAAAGTTGTTCTTGAACACCTGCAATGACAAATCAGACAACAGCACACACCAATCAGCACCTCTAGTCAAAACAAAGGCAGAACTTCCGTAAGATTACTTACTCCTGTCTTATGGGCGGCTTCTTTAGAACCTCCGATGAACAGCTTGGCATAAGGATTAACTCCTCCCGGCATAAGAATCTTAGACCCGTCCAGCTCCTTGGCCTGGTGAATGATCAGTCGGCAGATACCCGTGCCTGGCAGGAAGTTTGAACACTAAGTTAAAAAGGCGACCCTATGGACATCCATATCAACTCATAGTGTGCATGAACTCACGGCTATCCGGCACGGCGTCCAGAGTACCGTCGGCTAATTTCTCTTGCTTGAGAACCGGGAAGAAGTTTCTAGAAGGCATGCAAGATTCCTCCCTGTCAATAAAGAGTAGCCAAAATCCTATGAAAGAGAAGAAGGAAAGATATATGCTACGTACGCATCAAATCGGAGCTGACCTCTGGGTCGACCCTCTCTCAGAACGTTCATCGAGATAGCTTCCAGGGTCGAGTCCTCTTTCAATTTAGAAAGATCAAAGTCAACCACGCCCAGATCATTATCCTTTCGGCTATAGAATAAAACAGAAAAGCCAATCAACCTTCAAGCTCGATCCTGTGATGACCAGTAAGGTCATTTTGTCAATGGGCACTTACTGCTCATTGTAGTCAAAGACATTGAAAGCCAGGATGTCGTTAAGACTAGAGACCAGGATATACTTAGTCTCTCCCCAGTGAGGATTACTGGTGCTCTGCTTGAATTTAGTCTTTGCAACAGGGGCCTTTCCAGCCACAGCGATAGTGACGTACTAAACGATTCAAGAAAAAAGTTGATATATATCAGCATGAAAAAATAAAAGTAAAGGCAGTACATGAGCAAAAGGAAAAGAGAAAACATTCGTACAGGATCGGGGCTTCCACCTCCAAGCTTAACACCCTCTAATCCTCGAGCGGAGTGAATGTTGAGCTGAACGACTCCAATAGCCGAGTCTAGAAGAGCATGATACATGAACAAGAGTTGTATCAATCAGTGGTGCATGAAGGATGCTGCTTACCCAAGGGAGCACCGGATAGAAGTTGTTCGAGATTGAGAGTAAAAACGTTTGGATCGTACATCTGTAAAGGACGACAAAGTGAAGTTGGGTTAGACAAACGACTAGATCAAGCTAGAGGAATATGTTGTGCGTACCATCGGCCCAAGATTAGCATGCACCTGATCTCGGATGAAGCTAGAGAGTCCGGGAATCTACAAAGATTTCAAATTTGATAGTAGGCATGACGAGTTTTGCGTAGAACCAATATGTTTATAACAAACTTACGCTAGCAATATCGAATCCAAGAGTTTCTCCTCCGATAGGTTTTAATGCATAATCTGAGTGTTGATGATGGTAATAAAACGGAGAGAATTGGCGATTCGTTCAGTTCGCTTGTGGAAATATGAAATTGAAGAATCCAGAAGAAGTCAATGTATGTACCGAACGTCGGCTTCTCCAGGAAAGACATCTCAACGAGTTGTACGTGAGGGAAATTGTTCATCAGTTTAAGCTTGATTCGCATGTTTCCGACGAAAGACATATCCTCAAGCAGAACAGGGAAAGGAGCTGAGATGAAGCTGTTTCAAAACGATATAGAAAGATGAGTAAGACACGTCTTCCAAAACTTGACAATATCAAGATCTGACAAACCCCTTCCCGACTTTGATCTCCAAGACAATCTTAGGGTTAGTCTGGAATGCCTGCTCTCGAGGAGTGATGTCGCTCATGTCGTTAGGGGTGAAAGAAAGCTTCCAGTCCATAATCACCACATCGTCGGCCGTCTTTGGGAACGTTCGAACAGAATCAATTCGAGGAGCTAAAGATCCGAGCGAAATCAGACTGATATGAGCAATTTATCTAGGCAATTATAATACAACAAAACCGAAAATTGAGCGCCATACCTTTGTTTCCAAGAGTAAATGTAGTCATCTTGATACTCTCAATTCCTGCAATTGCGGTATTGGAGAGAACGGCATCCACACTTGCCACAATCGTCGAGCTCAGGACAGGTTCCTATCATCCATGCACAATTTATACATAGAGGTGTTTAACATACAGTCAAATGGATGATCTAGAGTAAAAGGACAGACTAACGTAAATTTTCCAGAATCGGTGCAGGAAGTTGTTGATCCAGTCAGCGCTCTCAGTCTCAGTGATTAACCTGGTCTTGACAAGCTCTCTTTGAATATCATCCCTTGCATTCTTCCTCACTCGAGTGATAGAAAGTTCGTAATAGGTTGCGCAAACAGCCAACAAGATGATGTTCCAACCCCAACCGAGCCGGAAGATCGCAAAGAAGTGAGAGGTGGCTACGGCGAAAAAAATGACACCCGCGTTGTGGTAGGTTTTTCCATATGCTTGCTCAGAACTAACATGAATGAACAAAGCCGCTTTAGGCTCGTCACAGATAAAGTTTCCCAGTAAAAGAACAAGAAAAGGGAAAGAATCTCACATCCAAGACGCTAACAGAGAAGCATCCGCACTTCCAGGCTGGGCATCAATGCCGCTTACTGCTCTCCATCCAATTTTGTACTGTTATTGCCATCCACATGATAAGGACGCCATCAAATTCTCATCCCGTAGCATTCCTCGAACTTCGAACTTTCATAAACTTACCCAGTCAGGGATAGCCTGAAGCGGCGCCGCAGGAATAGCTCCTGGCACGCCCTCCTGATTTTATATAAAACCCAAGGCCATGCATGTATAGAGTCAGTATGAATCTCGCCCATGAAATCAAAGGAGCTCGCGAACCTGGCCAACGATTTGGTCTTTGGATGGCGCGACATCTGCTTTGCCATTGGCTTTCTCCTCAGAGGCCTTGTCCAAATCCTTGGCGGTAACCGTGGGAAGAGGCGCAGGATTCGAGTTATCGTCAACGGCAAGTTCTGTGATGGGAACAACCGGGAAGCAGGGATAAGAAAGAAGAACACAGATAAGATGATGTAAGGTTTGTGTGCGTAAAACCATAGTTGGTTTATCCTCTACGCGTCGACATCATGATAAATTTGACCAAGCATACCGGTGACTACATGCCCTTTAATCACAGCAGACGGTTGAAGTCCACCGAGTGTGCTAAGCGCTGCTCGGTCCTGTCCAGCAGTTGCCTTTTTCTCAGCCGTGCTTGCATCAGGGTCGAAAGTCTGATGGAGATGCAAGTGAGTACGCCAGAAGGGACCAGCGAATTACCAGAGCATGAGGGAGGAGAGCAGTCAGTTGAAGAAAACCAATACGTGCATACAACTGATAGTCTTCCTTCCAGCAAACTTCCACGCCATCTGGAACGCGACATCTGACTGGAGACTAGCTGATTACTGGTCTCTATTTCCCATGCACGGAGGAGGCTCTAGCCTAGTATCTCCCCCTGATTATTTCAGAAATATTCTGATAGAGAGGTGAAACTTACGTGAACGGGGGCACCCCTAGCTTCGTCAATCTGAGCGATCTGAGCCTCGGTCAGTTGGGATTTTGAATATTGATTTTCTGCAGGAGGCAAATTCATTTGCCTATATAAATATATCAATAGACTAGAAGGAACTCGAGGAGGTTTCTCGCGAACAAGAAAGATGAAAAAGAGTAAGAAGGGACGACGGTTAGGGACGAAAAAGGAGGCAAGACAACGGACGGGAATGTGATGATGAGATCTCTTAACCTTCAGAGGCTTATCGAAAATCTATCTGCGCAGCAATAAGATCTTTGACTCTCGCGACTTCGCTCGGCCCTATGCCTCCTCGGCCAGTCAGCTCCGCTTCCGAATTGAACGCCGCAGCTCTTTGTTCCGGTTGATTCCGTCGGAAGAAAAGATCCGGCACTATTTCTTTTGCAATATCCTTGCGTCAAGGGGTAGCCAAAACATAGACAGTCTACCCGGACATGAATTGGTTAGTTTTTTTCCTCGTAATTTCGTCATCTATTTGAGAATGTAGAGCATAGATAGAGACACAGATAGGTAAACGAATGAGTATGAGACAACGGAGATCTATTGGACGATATTAAAGCGTGGAAAAAAGGTCATGAAGCAAGAGAAGGCATAAAAAGCGACTGTCATCATGGACTAGAGGCTCAGAGGTCGTAAAAGGAAAGAGAAGAAGAGGTAAAAAGTCCGTAAGGCTTAAAGCATGTACAACAAGAAATATATATCTAGAACATAGTGAAGAGAAAAAGGACAGAGAGGAGACAATGTGAAGAGAAGAAAGAGGACAGAAAGCTCAGACCTGTAAGGAGAGCATGTTAGAAAATCGCGCTCCTTTAGTTGTGGATCGTTCGTCTCCTCCTTAGCGTAGCGCCTCCTCCGTCGTCTTCACTCCCGCCATCTATCTCTCCATCGTCCTCCTCATCCTCATCTCCTAATCCGAGTGCTCCTTCGACCCCCACGCTCGCTGCTCGGCCTCTTCCACTGGCTGTCCTCGGTTTTGGCTTCTTTCCGTCCCTCTGCCTGCTATGCACCAGGCCAAGACCAACTCCTTGGAAACTCAGAACATCCTCCTCGCCAGGCGTAGAAGGAGGAGTTCTTTCTTGAGAAGGACTAGTTAGGTCCAAACTAGGCAACAAGGCGTGACGCTCGCCAGGGGTGGTCATATATGCCGGAGTCGTAGCGCCTGAGTTTGAAGGCGAAGGAAGAACAGTGTAGTTGGTCGACAAAGAAGGAAGAGGAACAACCGGCGAAAGAACTGCTGTCCAATCAAAATCAATAGCATGAGCAGCTGTTTCACTTTCATTCAATGGAAACGTGATGTGATTAGAAGAGGGCGCACTGAATTGGGAGGAAAGTTTAGTTCTTCGAGGGGATCTATCTGTCTTTTCCAAAACCTTGCCGAGCACGGGATCTCCTATGCCCGTCAAGCCCAGACCTCCGGTATGTTCGGAGTCCTCCTTGAAGCCACTCTCTGGAGATGACGCAGGTGTTAGTGGTAGCGTTGAACTCGAAGTTGCGAATGCCAAAGGCTTCTCCAGACTGAGAGCGCTTGTAGCAGCATTCTCAGGAGGCGACGCAGTAGACATGGTTTTTGGGCTCTGGACGGGGACTCGCACTCGGCGAGTTGGCTTTTGAAAAGGCGCAATTATAAGACTAAGTTTCTCAAATGTTTGAGAGCGGAACGGTACTAACTATGCGCAAAGTTCTGGTTAGAAGATAGGCGACAAGATCCTGTCAGGAACAGCACACATAAGCTGAGGGTCAGTAACTTTGCTAATGACGATTAGGCGAGAAGTATCGCTATGTTCACATCGCAGCTATTCAAAGGACGTGAGAGTTCTAACTAACCAGAAGGATAAGGAATGCCAAGGGACCAGAGACGAGACAAGCCAAAACTCTGAAAGTGAAGCAAACCCATTCGAGCAGACTGCTAGCAAAACCTGTCACTAGCGGTTGCAACCTACCCAGGGTGGTTTCGTTTCGAAGCACGGATGTCCATACGGTAGAAACAGTTGAACTCGGATCGGAGGATACATAATGGAGTAGTTGTTGATGGGACATAAGGTTAGAACAAGAAAGATATGGACCTATACGTTGTTAAGGAAGAACGTGGAGATGGGGGAGGCTGGGTGACGCCTAGAGAGACTACACTGAAAACACCTGACGAGAAGATCGAACGACGTGAGGGGCCGAAACTTGTCAACTGGATGCTCAACGTTAGATAGGTGGGTACTTCACGTTCGAACGAAGAACACAACGACTGTATCGAATGAGAAGTACGAGGAAGATGTTGATGGTTGTATGGAAGACAAACAAAGGTGCTCCTCAAAAAAGCTTATGAAGAAAGACAAAAGAATAATAAACGAAAGATCTTGAAAGATAGAGAAGGTACGAGGATGGTCACAATCCACCCGTAACCCATAGACAAATCTCGATAAAAATGACAAGGCTATCACGACCATAGGAACGATTAGGATCACGTGATCTGTCAAAGCAGCTAATCAAGAGAGAGGTTCAAGGGTACGAAAATATGCATTATGCTAATCTGCAAACCCCGCATGTCGACACGTAACCTTGAAAATAATATCGAGTTTGCTTGTATCAAAAGAGGTCGAGAGGGAAGAGAGAAGAAGAGAGTGTTGAGATGATAGACGAGATGGAAAATCTGACGACAGAGAAAGAGTTCACTGACACAGGCGGAAAAGATGATATAATATACTAGATGGGAAGCTCATTCCTCAATCCAAAGGCCATCAGACTTACTGCCGATGACACTCTGTATCAATAATCAATGAAAATGTCACTAAACCTTTGACAAAGACTGATCATGAGAGAGATCGAGGTTAAAACTTCACTATAAGGATGGACGATTGGTCTTACAGGGTCCTCTTCTCTGAGGACAGCGCATGTATCCATCAACTGAAAACGAGACGGCCACAGAAGATGCTTCCTGAGAAGGATAATCAAGAAACAAAAGCGCAAACATAAATATCCTCATACAGATAAGAATAAGATATATCTTGCACAGTATTGGCATCACATAAAAGGCAGACAAGAAAGCCAGCATGTTCAACCTGTGTAATCTATAGGGTAGCAAACAATGTAACGCCAGATTGGTCGAATGCTTTCTCCTATAGTCACGTGATATCTAACCCGCCCTTAGAGTATAGACAGACCACAATCATCCTATTCCCTTACCATTTTCTCCCATCTTACAGCGCTCCTTCCGATCTAACTCAGCCATGCCTCCCAAATCTGCAGATTCCACCCTCTACCATGTGGCTTCCAAAGGGTTTGTACAATCTGTTGTCTAGCTGGATGTCAATCAAAGTGAACGATAACATGAGCGAGAGTTTTTTAGAACCAGAGCGGTGTGCTAACTCCTTGCATTCATCTGTATTCCCCAAATCATATCATCCTCATTTGACGATCTTTTGACTCTCTCGCTCGATAGATTTTGGAAGAAACTTCGTAGGCATGAATCAATCAAACTGCTCATTAAGACCTGTTGAATAAAAGCTGAACTGTACTTTTTTTCTTCTGATTATCATCACGCAAGGTGACAAGACCGTAATCAACCCTGAGATCTCTACCGGTCTCCCTATCCCTCTTCTCAACCGATACCCTCCTCCTGGATCTCGACCAGAACCTTATGCAGTTCCTGCTACCGCTGCTAGCGACCCTGCATTCAACCCTGTAAATTTTCTTTTTCTCATTGGCCTTAACTGTATAGCTCTTCTAGGATTGGCTCCCGTATAGTTTGTGGGTTGAGTAGCTCTTATGCTCACTTCTCGTTCACCCTTATCACCCAATCGCATACAGTACTGGAAGCGTGATGTATGTCCCAAGAACTGCAAATCTCAGTATTCTTAAAGTCAGGGTTCATTCATAAACTGTGCTGCACTCGTGTTTCTGTTTTAGACCCGACGAAACTACCCAGCTACTAGTGTGATCACTCAATCGTACCTGACCGATCTTCTGCTCTCTTCCCCAGAAGGGAAGGCTGCGTTCGTTCTTTCTTCAATTCCCTAGATTCTTCCTTTTGTTCCAACTCTTGGTCAGACTTTGAATTTTTCCAAACTTACACGAACATACTCCACCCTGGCGTTCTCTCTATCTCAGAATTCCTGGTCCTGACTCCGTTCAGAAGACTGCTATGGCTGACAGTGTTGAGCCCGAGCAAACTATTGTGCACAACTTGCCTGCCGTCGTCGGCCAGATCTTTGAGGTCAGCAAGAAAAAGACTTATGACGAGTCAAACTTGCCCCCTGTGATGCCTGTTCTCAAACGGCACGCTTTCCAACGAGCTGCAGATCCTCCACAAAATGAGTTTGATTATTTGCCAATGTATGTCGAACGTATTTTTGAGAGACCTATACTATAGGCCGTTAATGATTGCCTCTTGTGCTGATATCGACGTTGGTTACCTCTCCACAATATAATAGGCACTTGCATAAATAAGAAATATGATCTAGTCATCAGGCGATTGACAAACGAATCAATCTGTTGTTTTCTTTCTCTTCTCTTTCCTGCCTTGTATCTTTCCTTCTTTCTTTGTCCTTATGAGGTATTTTTCTTCTTCTTTCTTCTTTTGATCTTGTTGTGTTAGTCTGCTCATTCTCTTGTTGAAATTCTTATTGTATGTCGCCTTCATCGTCTTGACTCTCTTCCTGATCACTGATCTACTGACAAGACTGCTACCAAGCCTCATATACACATACGCACCCGCGCAAGAACAAGATCATGAGACAAGAATACTATGGCTGTATAGCTGTAGTTCTGCAGAGCTATACAAGACATATAAGCAGTCGACTGGCGAGTGGCTGAAGGAGAAGTATAAAGCGGAGCAAGGTGGTCGAAATGGAATATGCAGGCAAGCGATTATCTCAAGATAGGACAAAAGAATCATTTCTAGAAGGAAGAAGCTGGGAACAGCTTCACGCGAACCTCTCTTGAACAACAAATCGAAGAAGAGAGAAGAGATGACCAAGAGGAGTTGATCGATGAGAAGTCAGAGAGGGCTGGAACAATCGAATAAAGGGAATCTCAAATTGGCTCTCTATCATATATCGACGTTCTTGTTCTTGGACGAACATCAAGAGAGAAACAAAAGAGGGAAGATGCCTATGTTGTCAAGCCTAGTACTACTTGAATCCTGACCCATCCTCCTTGACCAATTCTCCCTGTCGGACCAATCTTAGAGGAATCATCCTTCTCTTCGAAATCTCTAACTTTTCAGTCCTCCATTCGATATTCGGATTGTCATATCTTCTAAATGTTTCGAAATGAGCGGGTGTTTCTTCGCCTGTTCCTTTATCTCTGACAAGCGGAACAAGATCGATAGGCCGCCAATCGACTTGAGCCCAGCAGAAGCCGGAGACAATCCCAGTAGACTGGACCGGCCGGTCGTCCCGCTGATGTTCATGCTGATCGGTTTTAGGTTTCATTTCAGTGTCAGTCAGCCATCATCCTTGAGTAATCACCTTCCCCTTCCTCCGCTCAGCTCTGTATAAGATCACTCACATCAATCCATTCGACTTCATCCCCAACGGCTAGATGTAAAGTCCCTGGACAGATACTCTCCCTGCAAAATCATGCCTCAATATTAAATTTTCTCATCCCACCCCAAGGAAAGGAAGGAGAGATGAATTGTGCAAGTAAGAAGCAGATTAAGTTTTGTTCTTCTTCCTTAGTACCCCTTTGGGTTTGCACACCACATCAACGCATTCTTCCTCGTAGCTCACACTTCCCTTCTCACTTCCACAATCATGATCACGCAAATGTTCATTTCAAAGCTCACCTCTTATGTTTAGCGAGCGCCTGAGATTTCTGAAAGGCCTTCATGTTCCTATACTGAGCACTCTGAGTACTGATCGTATCCTGAGAATAAAATGAATGGGCAAAGATGTCCTTTTCTCCGTCAACTGTACATTTGTTTGTTAGAGTAGAGAAGGATGACGGATGAGCCAAACTGACAAGCAGATTGAAACCACCATGGCATGGAGACAATAAGAAAGGATAACGAACGGGACATTGTGAACATCCGAACACCTCCAATCGATACCACACGATACGTTGACATCGATGATGATGATGATGATGCCATTGTCGGTAGCGATGGTAGCATTCCTGGTCGGCTTCCTATGAGCCTGATGTTTCTTAATACAGCAAAACTCGAAGGCGTCACCCTATGAAGAAGAGGGATGTTTTCTTTTTGTGCCAACCAAGGCCGTTGTTGTATTATTCTCATTGTTGTTGTAACTCCTGTCGATTTGCTTGGAGTGATGATGCGCTTAATACAAGAAAGTCTGGATGGGATGAATGTAGAAAATGGAGAGGCAAATGATTCGAACGAAATGAGATCTTTCGCGTCACACGCGTACCACACCGTACCAGACCTGTTGACGCAGTTTTTATGTATTATTCATTAATCAGCTTCAGAGAATGAACTACCCTCGAAGGACAAGGTGAGACGCATAGTGTGAGATAAACCCACTTCAATCCAAGACGATATGACATGGGAAAGTACGCAACGAGGTTCTCATCAATATATTGTATGGGAAACTCGACAATAAAAAAGAAAAAAAGAAAGAAAAAAAAAAGAGAAGAAAGACGCAAGGTGATAATGGCAAGTCCTGGAGAAATCCGGATTGATGAATTTGATATGGGTATCGTTACAGTGTACATAAGAGTGGATGGGGTGGACGGATCGGACGGGCAGGTGTACACGTCTGACTACTGTGGTTGTATGAATATTTGATGAATTGTTTTTACAGGTAGAGGCAAGGATAATAAGAAGCTATGCAAACCTAAGTAAACGAAGACGAAATTGAAGATGAACAAGTTACAGGAAAGATGATTTGGAGAGGAATTGCCGAGATCACGCAGTGGGTACCGAATGGACGACATCTCATATAGGTTCCAACTTCCGAGCTGGTGGATGATCAACAGGTATACTCGCCAGTGGTGGTGTCAATGGTGGCTGTGGCTGCGAATACGGAGCGTTAGCAACAGGCGTGGTCGTTGTCGAATGTTCCGGAGGGTCTGATAAGCTACTTGGCGGAGGAGGTATTATCTGAACACCCCCCGCTGGAGAAGGAGTATTCTTCCCGCGACCGAGAACATTACTTACGTCGGCCTCATCATCGATCTGCCGGAAGCAACCCATGTCGACTAGGAGGTCCCAGATTTTTGCCGTCTTATTGACATCAATCTTGATTAATCCTCTCGCCTCTCTTCTTCTCAGGTTTCCACCTCGCCTGGCATATTCCCTGACCAATGTCTCCTTGATCATCAGGTATGGCTTGGGCAGAATTCTTAGAGTCGAACACAATTGTTGTTCCGCAAGGTTTAGCAAGTGAAGTGAGGCCGAGGTGGTAAGATTGAGTGGTTGAGGTGGCTTGCGCGTCCCGTTAGCTGCGACATATGGGTTCTTCTCCTTTTTAACGACCTCAACTTGACCGGCTTGTCCTCCTAGCGAGACTCGGTTTGCTCCTCCGCGGGCAGACTTGATGTCCTGTAGGCCCGATGTTCGACTTTCCAGCAGGGTCTCATAGCGTTCTGCGTCGGCGACGGTGGTAATCCCTTTGGACCGATACGTCTGTAGCTGGGATATTCGCGTCCGGAGGGTCTGCTCGTATATTAGGCCTTCAGAGAAGACTTCAAAATCCTCCGCAGTTTGTAGTTTGGCAAAAACTTTGTATTTCTGAATAATTCCCTTGTCCTTCGGCGGTCTCTTTTTCTCGGC
This sequence comes from Phaffia australis, assembly GCA_014825575.1. Taxonomy (NCBI): domain Eukaryota; kingdom Fungi; phylum Basidiomycota; class Tremellomycetes; order Cystofilobasidiales; family Mrakiaceae; genus Phaffia; species Phaffia australis. Next base: position 16,586 of record MVAH01000160.1, read on the forward strand.
AGCCATGATCTTTTTGTGTTCGGTGAGCCCTCTTTGGAAAATTAGGTTCTTGACTTCCTTTCTTCGGTCGAGCTTTTCGTTGTAGATCTCTAGTACGGCTAGTTTGATCTCTAGATCGTCTTCGTCTTCCACATAGTCTGGAGAATCCGTGGAGAGCACAGCTGGTTGAGCGGCCGGGAGCTTTGTAGAAGGTGCCACAGGTTGGGGTGTAGATGAGTTTGAGAGGATTGAGGGCGCAGGGATAGTTTGATTAGCGGACAGTGATGAATGTTCTATAGGAGTCGAAACCTCAGACGCTAAGCTTGATGGTATTGGGCGAGACGTAACGGACAGAGGAAGCGTCTTAGTTGGACCAGGTGGTAGTGTTTTTGTTGATGATGATGTCGGGCTTGGTTCAGGGGTTGCAGAGTCTCTGCTACTCCCTACACTTGTCGCTCGCTCTCTCTCTGCCAGAATATGTGATGGTAAACTTGACCCAGGAAGCAGCACTTTCGGGGAAGCAAACCCTGGTGGGGCTGTTTTACCTGGCGGAGGTGCTTTCTTTGAGCTTGATCCTCTCATCCCCTTGGCACCTGCACTTCGACTTCCTCCGGCTCCTGCGCTCGATATGGGAGGTTGAGCAAATGACGGAGGCGGTAGTTTTTGAGCAGTCATAGAAGAGTAATCATCTCCCCAGTCATCATCGTCCCCTTCTCCATCTGCATCTGCATCTGGCTCGTCTACATCCATACGTGAGGAAGTAGCATCTGTCGAAGTTGGCGGCGGAAGTAGGGTCGGTGGGACTACAGATGATGGTTCGGGGCCTGCTTGTGTTGAAAGAACAACGACAGGTAGTACTACTTCCTCCATCTTGTCATCGTCGTCGTCGTCATCCTCCGCCACGTCCTCCGGCTGTTCATTCCCTCCGTATTTGAATACCAAGCCAAACTCCATCTCCTTGACAGTGTTTTCCGCGTCGTCGTAAGCGACTTCGTGTTCGAAATCTAGTCGGCCCGGCATAAAGCCTGCTATTTCGTGGTTAGTCGGAGCAGACACAAGCGGTTTTTGAGCGGCGAGGTTGGATATGTCTATAACATCAGGAAAAGGTTAGTATTTTTGCAGGATGAATGAACAAGAGCGAAGAGAGGAAGCTAGTAAGAAAACTCACCGCGTGTAGCAGTTCTCATCTCCTCTATTCTTTGTTTCTTTCTCTGTAGGAAACTTTCCTGATCGATATCAAAAGAGATCTCCCCTCTTTGCGCTCTTTCTGCCAAGCCACCTGTTCCCATTGGACGTATACGTTTTCTGCTTTCTTCTTCACTCTCCGCCGGCAGAGATTCTTCCAATGTTCCAACCCACACATCCATGTAGTGTTCGCGACATTCCTCTTTTGTACGTGTTCCGACGTGCTCCGACGCGTCTTGCCAATTACCCAGTCCATAAAGGGTCAGGCCCTCGATCAGTAGGAGTTCTTCATCCGCTCCCCAGGCTTCGTGGTAAATCGGATATGAATGTTGTTCCTAGTATGGGAACAGCGTTAAGAGAACATGTTTAAACAAAGGTTGGTCACTTGAGAACACGAACACATGCAGATTTCTACAGGCGTGAATAAGGACTCACGACAACTCGATAGGGATGCCAACTTTTGTGTTTGCCACCTTCTTTGCCTTTGCAGAAACATGAAGGACACAGGTCGACCTCCTCGCAACCTGTGGCTGCACATTTTATGCGGACCGTATGCGTCTGATGATGGGACACGTTTGGGGGGAAGATCGATGGTGTCAACATGTGTTTTTGAGAAGGGAGGAAACAGGAAGAGAAGATACGCACGCAATCAAGAAAGCAAAAGTCACAGTTATCTGAGGAGGAGCAAAGGTATATGTGTTTGAGAACGATTGGATCAGAAAGAGTCAGAGAGGAAGCGAAGAATGGGGAAGAACACTTACATTGGATCCCTCCGGTCACAGCTGGTAGAAGGAGAGATGAACACGGAGATAGTGAGATGGAGATGGAGATGGAGATGAATAGATGAACAGGGCCCACGTGAAAGAGATGGAAGATGAGTAAGCGAGTTAACAGTAAGAGGAACGAGGCACGGGAAGAAGAGAAAAGAGAGATGGGTGACGCGTGAGATCGATCAGTCTCCGTAGTCGAAGAAAAGAAAAGACAAGAAGAGGAAACGGACAAAAGAGGAAAAGAGAAGAGAAAAGAAAAGAAGAATCTCCATAGAAACACATACCCGAGTGTTGTTCATTCTCAGCATCCTTTTTTCTTGACGATACAGTCATTCAAACACCAAGATAATGACCAGGACGCGTCCTAAATTGTGGAAGGAGGTGATTGTAGAGAGGGATCGAAACGAAAGATGGCAAGATAACAAAGTAGAAAGAAGGCCAGAGCGTAACAAGAAAGACTCCTATTTCTCCCTTCAGTGCTTCTGTGCTTATGTTGAGTGAGTGGAGAGGAAAAAAGGGGGGAACGGGGGTGAGGGAGAGAGTAAACGAAATGTAAATGAGCGAGTAATCAGGGCAGGTGAGAGTAACAAGAGAAAAGAGCGGGTACATCTGAGTGAGCACGAGCCCTGTCGGGCTCCTTCCGTTTCCGGGTGCGTGCCTTATTTATCCGCAGCAGGTTACCCAGATAACCCTAACAAAAGGTAAGAAGCCCCCACATGTACACATCGTGCTTGTCCCTCGAGATTAAATCCGATCAAGCTTCATACACAGAAGATCAGTCGCTTGCTTGAAATGCACCCAGAGAACCCGTACTTACTTTGTCCTCCTGATTTCTCAAAACTCGCAAAGTCGAGCGAAGAGCTCAGACCGTTGTTAGTATGCGCAAATCCGCATTGTCAGCCCAGGACCGCCAGTTTTGACTTGAAGCTTCTTTCTCTTTGACGAGTACAGTGTCTTTCTCAATGCGTCTAAGCTTCCTGTGATCGATTTCAAGAACCCAGCGGCGGTAAGGTGCTGCCAGCTCTTCGTTGAGGTCGCATGAATTCAACGACAAAGACTCACCGTCATATTCTTTCTTGACCTTCTAGGTTAGGGCACTATCAAAGGCCCTGTTGCATCAGGATCTTGGTCTAAATGTCACTATTCCGGATGATAGATTATGCCCAACCGTGAGGATTTCCATATGAAAAGCCTGGCCTTTTGTCGCACTTATCTGCAATATGTTAAGTTAGTCCCATGTTATTTACAGGTCGCCAATCGATTGGATTATCTGCTTTGGATCCGCTCCCTCCTCAGAACGCACGACTGCCTTTGCGATGTTGCCGTAAAGAAATCATCAGGAAAGATCAGAGGCATAGACATAGGTACCGGTTCGACAGCTATCTATCCTCTCATCGGGTCCAGACTAGAACCTCAATGGGAATTTTGTGCTACTGGTAAGAGAATAGACTATCCCTCTGTTGCCCTTTCTTCTCAGATATATCCGACTATGACTAATGAAGATTCAACCTCATACCAGAGATCGATCCGAACTCGTTTCACCACGCGCAAGGAAATATATCGAGAAACTTTCTATCAAATCAGGTGAAACTCGTCAAGATTGAGCCCTCATCCGGATTGGATCAAGATCGAATACTCAAGCCGTTCGAGTTGTTTCCAGATCTTCAGTACGTGATGTTAGTCGGCTCCGTGTCTATCTCAAGATTGACTGAGTCCGTCTGTTCCTTTTTTTTTTTTGTCTAGGTTTGAGTTTACAATGTGCAATCCACCCTTCTATTCATCTTGGCAAGAGATTGAGTCTTTGGCGTCTAGCAAAGAGTTCACTCCTCATGCAGTAAGGAACTCGAGCTCGCTTTCTACGTATGGCTTACTGAGCTTGTATTTCTATTACTGACTAAAAGAAGTTCTATACTAAACAGACATGCACCGGAGCTGATACAGAGATGATTACGACCGGAGGAGAAGTAGAGTTTGTAAAGAGGATGGTGAATGAGAGTGTATCCATAGGAATTCAGGATCGATGCAGGTTCGGGCCCTACTTAGACGTTCTCTCCGATCTGTTTCAACACTCGGTCGAGTGATAAACGTAAACTCAACTAGGTCTCGTTCTTCTGTTCCAGATGGTTTACTAGCCTTCTAGGGAAATCGAGTTCTATAAAGGACATCATTGATCTGTTTCGTTCAAGAAAAGTAAGGCCCCTTTTGATTTCGCTTTGATCATCCTTATTCTCATGAACTCTGTGGCGAATTTTGCCACGAATCTTGATGTTTACCTACTCTATCGGACGCCAGATTACGAATTATGCAATCACAGAATTCATCCAAGGTCATACAAAAAGATGGGCCCTTGCCTGGTCTTTCTCTACTCTGTATCTTGCCGATGTGAGTGTGCATGACTTTCCCATCAGGATATAATCAAACTAAGTCATCTCAATAAATACCAAATTCTCTGAACATTCTCTTTCCTTTGCTTCTATCTACCTCTGCATTGATCTAGGAACTCTCCCGCCCGACATCTAAATTTCTGCATCCGTTTCTTCCACCCTCAAACTCAAAATCGTTCACTCTTCCGTCTGGTACGTCGATTGAGGATCTCATACGATGTACAGAGCAAGTTCTTCGAGCTCTTGATGGGATCTCCTTGTCGGTTCTTCCTGGATCTGCTTCGCCCAACTCTGGGTATAGTTGTAGTTCGTCAGACAAGCCAACTCTGTCGACCCCGAATTCAATTCGATTTATAGTGCGCGCACGAGAACCGACATGGTCGAGGTCTGCTCGGAGAAAAAAACTTGTTCGAATAGAGGGCGAGTCGAACTCGATGGAGGAGGGCGTCAGTGTTGTGAACGAACAGCCGTTCTTGAGTACCCTTCTTCGGTTTGATCGTGTGGATTTGACGAACAGAGGGGTGGAACAAGACACAGATAAGAACAAGGACAAAGATCAAGAGGAAGATGGCAACAAGGTGTGGGAGATGAGTATGCATCTCCTCAGTCTAAGAACAGATGATACCGAGGGAAAGAACAGATTGGCGTGGGAAGGCCTTTGGAATTTCACGATAAGAAAAGTTAGGGAAGGGGTTCAGGAACATGTAAAAAGATGAATAACAAGTCTGGGCATAAATGTTTTTGTCATCGTTCTTGACGTCCAGAAGCCTTTTTCAAGTGGTTTCTGATACTTGACAAATTGAAATGATCTTATATTCCCAACAAGAGGGTACGGAGTTATATAGGACAGAATATAAACAGTTATAGGTCACTTGGAAGAAAGGCTTCCGTATTATTCGGGAAGATGGAAAGGAAAAAAGAAAACAGAGAGATGTGCGCGGTAAGGTTTGTGGATATTGTAACCTCGGATAAGCTTTTAATTATCGACAGACGATATGATATGCCTTAGGTTGTATAAATTCAACAACATTCTCAACTACTTAAATTCTTCATAGATCGATAGTTTGTACCGTCCCTCATCTTGACATCTAAGGGGTCCCGCTTGATCTCGTTCATAAGTCTAAAGTGGAGTAGAAAAGAAGCAAGTGAGAAGAGGAAGTAGAGATAAGGAGAGGGAAGATGTCTTTCGCTTCATCAAACCTTTCACTAGATGACAAGAAGTCCATCCTACAATCGATAGCGAACGACATTGAACAGTCCGGCTGGTTTAAGCTACCGAAATACATAGAGGAAAGACCGGATCGACCGTTTGTATGTTTTGTCATGGTATGTTCCCATGTCTCTCTTATTTGTTGAAGCTCAATCCATCTGCCGATTGGCCTCAACATCTTCTTATTCATCGTTGTAATCGATCGATCGATCGGATCAACCCGAAGCTTGCTTGTTCTGATATATGGTTTCTGATTTTGAGTGAATCATGAACAGGTGAGAGCTAAGCCAGGGATGGAGCAAGCTGTAGTGCGTGCCTTCCTTCTATTCCCTTCCGATCAGGTCTTTGCCTCTGTACCTGATACGTTACGCCACGAACGCTTGTCGCTTCTTCCTCCACATGTGGGGTTTGTCCCTGACAGATAGATATATCGAGTGATATCAGAGCAGAAACAGACCAGGTATAGTATCTTCTCTTTCTTTACATCTTTGTGAGCTTGTGTATGTGCGTATGTCTGTTGATACTATAATGGACCCTTGTATCTCACGTGTGAACAGAACGAACTCGAAGGTTCGTCGCGTCACTACATTCTCTCGTTCTCCACAATTTGAGCCTGAATGCACTGTGCTCTGTGAGAAGGGACAGACAAATAAACTTACCCCAATTAAAATCCTGGTGTATCTGTGCACTTTTTCTTTCTTTCTTCCTTCTAAAGTATACGCCCATCGGACGTTACACGCCAAAGATGAAGCCGACAAAAACATGTTCGTATTATTTGGTTCTTTATGCGTGGGCGTGTGCGTATGAGCGCGCGGATGGTCTTCCATTCGCTGATATCAATTCTGTTCTCCTTTTTTGCATACAAGGATATGTATCGTGATCGACTGTAAGTCTAAAGAATATTCTTGCTCATATTCCCGTGTGTAATCCATCCAATCTTTTCTTCACTTTCATCATAGATGACTCGGCGGATGCTTTCAGAACTCATTATAGAGGAAAGCATGTAGAGGTGAGTCCCTCGATATAACCTGGATGATTCTCATAATACCAACGGTTTGAAAGACTGAAGTACACATCCTCTCTTATGTCTGATCCGACCTTTAGCGATTGTATAAGGCCGGGGTTCTGGCTGAGCCTCCTAAACTCAACTTTTTCATAGACATCTAACCAATATACGTAACAAACCATAGAGAAAATGAGGGGAAGAGAAGAAAAGAGTGGGAGTGATGTGGGCCTCTCTTCAATGTCTCCTTCTGGTAGAAGCTGTCTACAGAAAACAAGGAGATAAATCCATGAGTGGTCCATGTGTTTCGACTATTCTTTCCTCCGTATGGAAGCCATCAAGCGTGTTAAAGCCATGAAGATTTCCTGCACCCCGAAAGGGTTAGGAAATCTTCATTGTTCGCGAGGCTTTTTGTGTTGGGGATTTCGGTTTGTATATGAGGAGAAGAGATAAGAAGATACAGGGACATGGAAAGGAAGAATACAGACAGGATCAGATGAGAAAGAAGAGATGAGAGAAACAAGAGGCCATAGGCCAAGGTTCAATCAGGATTAAGTCAGCTATTCCGTCCGGCAAAGGGTAGTAAGCCTTGCTTGCCTTTCAGGCGATTCCTTTCACAGCAACAGGGAAGGATAGAAGAGCGAAAAGAAGAAAGCCAGGTCATCAGAAACTTGTAATATCTGTGCGGGACTTGAAAACAGAGCCAGCCCGTTACACGCTCAGGCTGTGAGTAAATAGGCGTGACGTGCTGTGAGTTATATCTGATAAATATGAGGTCTACACCGGCCGACAGATCCGGAAAAAGTCGGCCGACTGGCCTTCTACGCGGCTGGACTGTTGCCCGCCCTGGCTTGTAGTATTGAATTAGAAGAAAACGTAATAGATCAGGAAAATATCCACAAAGGAAGCGCAAAAATCGTCTGATTGGTCAACTACTGTTTTCCGTCTTGTTTCCTCCGAAGACGAAGAGAGGAGCCCGTTGACTCTTCATCTTTATCTGATTAACTTTTCTTTCCCCTCTCCCACCCATCGTCTGCCATTCTGCTTTTCCCCCTTATTCCTTCATCGTTGTTTGAGCAAAAATAAAAGGAAGGACACATATCCACAAGAAATTGTTGTTTCTTGCTTGAACGTATAATCTTGTGTTTTTCTACTCAGTCTCTACGACCATCTGAGCTTCATCTCGACAAGCCTTTTTTCTCGTCAGCTCTGCTTATCCGATATCCGTGAGTTTTAATTTTTTTCCTCTCCTTCCCTGCCTTCTCCCCCGCCCCCGCCATTTCCCCTCGATTTTTTCACCTTCCTCGCCTTCCTTCGTTCCTTCCTCTGAGGGTCCGGCAGAGAAACGGAGACGTTATCTGATTGACGACAACTCTTTCTTGTCTTGCCTTTTCTCTCTCTCTTATTCTCTCGTCGACCTCGTTTCCCTTAGACTAAGAAGGAAAAAAAAAGTCATTGATCTTTCACTCGGATCATCTCGGAGAGAACATAAGAAAAAACCCAAAAGAAGAGAAGAAAAAAACCGGAGGAAGCAACGTCTCGCTCACTGTGGGTTTCACCTACTCTTTCCGATCTTGGTCTTCTCCTCTTCGCATTTCTTCCTCTCCTCTTCCTTGCTTTTCAACCCTTGGTTCCGAAACGACGTGACTAATATCGCCATCCGGGCCTTTTGTACGATCTAGCTCGATTTATCTGATATCCGCATACTCTGCATCCACTCATACTCAAATCTAAATACACATCTCTTACTTTCTCCCTCTCTCCGCGATCTCAATTTTTTTCAAACACTTGATCGATCAGACGGTCTTCTTGAGCCCTTCCTCAATACACACAATCGTGGGTTCTTTCTCAACCCTTGTTCATTCGCCTATCCAAACTAACCCTTTCCTTCGACTTGCTGTTATCTTTTCTTCTGGTCCATGCATACAGACTTCTCCCACGAAAAACTTGCCTACCATTTTGTCCCTGTACGATTACCGTAATAGCCTCGGTGCTCCCTGCTACACCTCCTTGCCGCCTTCGTCCCAACCGGCTCAGCAGTACACCAAGATGATCTACCCACCTGCACCTCCTTCACCGACGCTGTTTCCAAACTATCCCTCTCCAAATTCTTCCGGCTCGATTCCTGCGTTTGTTAACAGCCTTCAGACATCGCCTTTTAACCACTTTTCATTATCTCCCCCAGCTGCCGAACTCAATGGATCATTCCTCCAACAACCAAGCGTAGGATTTAATCCTGAATTCCCTCTGCTCCAACCACAGCAGCAACAGCAACAGCCACAACAGCAATCACATCAATTTCAGCAATCACAACCACAGCTTCCTATGTTAGGCAATCCACTAAGCAATCCGTCAGGTTTGCTTCAATCTCAGCATTTGACGTTCGGAGAACCAGGAGAAGGTTTCCAATTTCGCAATCTCATCCCTGCAGAGTACGAACCTGCCGAACTTTCGATGGATCAACTGCGCGAATTCCAGATGATTCAAGAATTTGATCAAGGGTTATCCCATCAGTCGCCTCAGACAATTCAACCGCTAGTAGAAGGCGAAGGGCTGAGCAGACGAGGGCCTCAATCGATACATATTCAGCAACCTCAGTTGGGCGTCCAGGTTCATCAGATTCAGCAGCAGGCCCAGCTTGCTCAGGCTCAAATCCAACAACAGCTCGCAGCTGCTCAGGCCCAGAGGATACAGCAGCAACGTTACCAAGAATCTTTGAATAGTTCATCTTCATCTGACGATGGACACGAACTCGGTAGTAGCGAGCTTGGATTCGACGGTCTTGCCGAACTCTCTGGCCTGCCTCAATCGAACTTGCCGCAGTCCATGCCGATCCTGACAGGGCCCCCAATGTCTCGCCCGGCAAGCAGAGATTCCGTCCTATCCGCACCATTCTCAGTCTCGTACAATAACAATCATCAAGGCCATGTTCACAACGACATTCTCAACAACAAAAACAGAGCACGAGCATCTGACTCTCGGAGTAAGAGGGAAAGTATCCTGCTCTCAAGAACGGGGACTCCAATAGCGTCTCCCAGACGATCTTCTTTTGACAACTCACCCAGATCTTCGTCCAGAGAACCAAGCGTTCAGCCTGATTCTCTTCGATCGACAAAGCTTTCTTCAACCCGATCCTCGACTGGCACAGACTCACACGCTCTACCTCGGTTGGACGGCTTAGTCGGAGAGGGCAGTCTGTACGTCAACGTGAAGCAATATGAGCGGATCGTCAAGAGGAGAGCCCAGCGATCGAGATTGGAAGAACTCGGACGAGTCGCTAAAGCTCGAAAGCCGTACTTGCACGAGAGTAGACACAAGCATGCAATGCGTCGTCCTCGTGGTAAAGGTGGTCGGTTCCTCGTAAGTTCCCTTTCGCTTGCTTCGAACACATAATTTCTATACCCTTTGGTATTTTGTGTGTGCGTATGCTTATCTATCGTCCATTGCTTTCATCACATAGACTGCCGAGGAGCTTGCCCTTCTACCTCCACAGACACTAACCTCGCCTCCCGGAGACGTGTCCTCGCTCGCTTCCCCAGAAGGTTACACTTCTAGACCTGTCGTGCCAAGTACGACGAAGGCAAAGGCAAAGGTATTGCCAAAGACCGGGGGAAAGAGAAAGAGGTAGATCCATCGATGATGCCTTTTCAAGCACCAACCAAGCATGGAAAACAACATCAAAATTTCAAATTCATAACCACAGAATTAACAACGATCACTATAGCCTATAGGATCGCCTAAGATCACGGGAAAGAGATATATAGAGGAGAGTCATAAACTGTGCTGCTGTCTCCTTTATATTTTATAATAGTTTCTCTCCTTTCGTTTATTAATACCTGTAAATGGTACACTATATTTCTAGGTTCTTCGTCAATTCTTTCACCTCTTCATTCGCTTTTTTGTTGCTTTCAATTTTTTTGTCTTGTTGATCTTAGCGTTTCTGTTCCTCCTTGTTTCATGCTTTTTGATCTCAATGGTGTTATGAGTTTCCATGAGACCACAATGTAGATGACGAAGGATGTTGCAGGATACGAATATCTGTTCAGGAAAATAGAAACCAAAATACGAAGCACATGTAACTGAACGCCGCCAGAACTCAGAAATACAAAAGATCGCTGACCGTCCTACGTATTTCTCGTTCGTACTTCGCCCCGCCTACAATAGATCTATCCGATCGACTGTCACTCTTCTTTCTTTCTCTTCTCTTAGCTCCTTTTCTTACTCGCTTTCTAGAAATCTCCTCTTCTCCTCTCTTAATCCTTCTTGCGCTTCTTCTTCTCTTTGGTCGTTTAGAAAAATGCCATCTAGTTCGTTCGTCAATCTCAATAGAGTCCGGCGACAGAAAGCAGCGGAAGAGGCGAAAGTGACTGCAGCATCGACAGTAACCTCTGCAACTTCAACGCCTCTGGCTCAAACCCAATTTCAAGATCACCAAGATCATCAAGATCAACAACAACAACAACAACAACAACAACAGATACAAAAGAGCGTCTCTCCAGTTCCCTCAATTCGTCAACAACCACAGAGTCATCTGGACTCAACGTCTTCTTCTCCTTCAATTTCATCCGTCTCGGTCTCGCCGATCGAATCTGCGTCGAACACGACGGTGTTTAGATCACCAGCTTCTTATTCATCCCAAGGATCTGTCTCACCTGCCTCATCCTCTTCATTAAACCTAGGCGGTCTCAACTCTCCTCTTAGCCCGACTGCCACGACTCTTAGCGGTCATCCATGGGCGATCTCGCCTTCGTCGTATGCCGGAGGGGGAGGAACCTCTGACATCAGGAGACATCAATCTACAGGGTCAAGAAACAAGAAATATCTTAGTCCGACGCAGGCAGAAAGTCTAGGCGAAGAAGCAGAAGAAGAGGAAGGGGACAGAGGAGAGGGCAGGAAAGATGGCGAGGGTAGTAAGAAAGCTACTCTAGGTGGATTGACGAGGTCTGGTTTGGACGGATTGGGAAACCTAACGAGGCATGGAAGTTTACCATCTAAAAACAGTGGTGCGTTCAACTCCTCTTCTCTTTTTGTTTCTTCAAAGCTTACAAAGAGGTCAGACATAAGAGAAGAGAGGAAAGAAATCAAAACTAAGGCTGCCCTGCTCATCTTGGACGGTCACCATCCTCTTCATATAGCATTCCAAGCTCGAGCAACTCGAGCAGGAATTAAAGCACAAATATCCCCAGGACCTTCTCGGCTGGACTCGATCACCGCTCATTCACCAGTGGGATCTACGCAGACAAATCGGGCGGATCCTCAAGACGACAAGATATGGGAACAGGCTCTTGCTGAGAGGAAACGGACGGTGAGTTACTCATCCGTATGGTTTCTTCCGTTTATCTTAGTTTTTGGGTATCGCCTCTCGTTTCTGACGGGCGAAGAAAAAACTGCTGAAACTTCGCTCTGCTGATTCACAACATCTCTATTTGCCAATATCGCTCTCATTGGCATTCTTTGGCTTCTTATTAATCTACCTAGGAAAAGATCGACTCCGGTTCTTCATCTGCATTCTCGAATAGTGTTCTGCGACATCAACGATCACTCCAGGTGATGTCCTCCAGAAGTCGAGCCCAGCACACACCGCTCTCGCCGACATCTACTGTCTCGGGGTCTAGCGGTCTTGTCGGCGGGCACACTAGATCTGCTAGTGGAACGGGCGAGTATCCAGAAGGAAACTCTCAGGCCGAGGCTGAGGCTAGTCTCCGAAGACATCAGAGTTTGACTCAACAAGGCATGAACACCCGGATTTCAGACCGACTCAAAGCGAGTCCACTCCCTCCATTGAACACTCAACGATCATATCAGACATCTTCCGCGGTTTCACATACTACTCTAAGCGCGTCTGGAGATCAGGACTTGCCGCCCCCGACATCGCCTATCCAGGCCTCCCCCTGGGGAAACCAGGGGACGGGTTCGAACAGTATCTCGAGCAATATGAGTTGGGAAGATCACTCGAGAGCAATCAATGCTGGTTCGCTCCTCAGTCCGGTTCCTGGGTCGGCCAGGTTCGGAGCGGTCATCAGAAGGATGGAAGAAGAGGCTAACGAAGGACCAGGTAGTATGCCGGCAATGAATGCTGAGCAATTACAAACCGCGTTCGAAGCTGCTTCGCTTAGTCGATCATCTGGAGCGCACAACGTGTTGAGCCCACCGGTCGTGGATCTTGGTCGGCTCTCACCTGACTTGTTAGGTAGTAATCTTTATCGGGGCCAATCGTTTCGAACTCACTCCCGGACATCCTCCCGAAGTCATGACCAAGTACCTCCTAGTAATAAACCACCTCCACCCAGGTTCCTCAGTGCAAGTCCCCAACCACCAGCGACTTCTCCTCGACCAGACGAGCTACTATCATCTATCTCACCCGAGCCACAATCTTTCTCGACAGGTTCGACAACAGGAAGCGTGTACAATTTAGTCCGACCTGCGTCAGGATCCCGATCTTCTACTCCTTCTCTTCAGGGCGGGAAGAAGCTGTCACTTCTCACCGATCCAGTCACCCTAGGCCAAGTGCCTGGGCAGAAGAAGCCGTCTGGACCGGCGACGGCCGCTCCTTATGTTCCTCCGATCGGACATACTACTCAACCGCCCCAATCGGCTTTGCCAGGGAAGACATACGTTCCAGGTAACCAATACGCTAAGCCTTTTACCGCCGTCGGTATGGGCTGGGATCAGAAGTATGCGATCACTGGCAACAGACCCAATAGGATGTTGGATGAGGACGTTTCCGGGGAAGAAGGCGAAGGAAGAATTTATAGCACTGGGCAAGGTGGTTACTCGGGACGCCCGTCGGATCCGATGATGCAATCCATATCGATGGGAGGAATGGGCGGACATTTCCCTCATCAGATCCTTCAAGCTCAGATGAACGCATTCGTAGGAGGAAATCAGCCTGGAGGAATTTATCCAATACCTCTCCTGCCTCCGACCACACAGGGTTTGGCAGGTCAGACGGGCAGTTATTTGCAGCCGATTATGGGAGTAAACCAGAGGATGAACATTCCTGGACCTGGTGTAAATCCAGTATTTCTGGGAGCACAGACCGGTCTGCCCGAGGCCCCAGTACACTTGGATGTACAGGGACTGATCCAGGCCAAAGGGTACAATCCTCTGGTGTTTGATACAAGTCCTGCAAAGGTTTGTTGCTACTTCTCAATCTGGTTCTTCTGAAGAAGGCAGCTTTTCCTCTTCACTTCTTTCTTTCCTCAATCTGATTTTGTCGTTTCTTTTTCGGCAAACAGGCAAAGTTCTTCGTGATCAAATCCTATACTGAAGACGATGTTGCCAAGTCTCTAAAGTGTGAGTGAACCTTGTCATTCTATGGGCATGATCACAATGTCGCTAACCGAAACCCATTGTGTTCAAGTCGAAATTTGGGCAAGTACGCGATATGGGAATGCCAGATTGGACAAGGCGTTCAAGGAACATGCCTCTACCATGGTGCGACTATCTCGGCCGAATCTAGTTTGTCGACAGGATCATGTCTTACTCAATTTCTTTCCATCTCATAGCCAATCTACTTGATGTTTAGTGTCAACTCAAGCGGTCACTTCGCTGGTATAGCTCAAATGATAACCGACGTAGATTATAGCAGTAAGTCCGAGTTTCCCTCGTATGATGGTCAAAAGCAGCTGATTCGATGAGTTAAAATCTCACCTGTCGGGTCTCCTCGGGTATTAGCCACCAGTACGGTTTGGGCTCAGGATAAGTGTCAGTAGAAGCTCCAGATTGATATGTTTTCGATACTGTTGGCCAAAATTAAATATGCATATAACTGTTGGGTTCGTCGTCTAATCAACAGGGAAAGGAATTTTCCGAGTCAGATGGATTTATGTCAAGGATATCCCGGTTTGTCTCTTCTCTCTCCTTCCTGGCTTCAACCTCTTCATTCCTGTCTCTTTACCACCGATCGACGACCGAGTTTCTCACTCTTGGGTCCATCCATCACAGAACCAAGCGCTTCGTCATATCCGATTGACGAACACGTCTGAGAATAAGCCTGTGACGAACTCTCGGGATACCCAAGAACGCAAGTGTTTTGTCAATATGCACTTTTACTTTTCAATCGACATATCCTGACAGTTATCCTACTGTTCTCTTCACAGTCCCGTTCGAAGCTGGATTGGAGATGCTTCAGATCTTTCACGCATATCAAGCTCGAACTTCTCTTCTTCAAGATTATGGATATTACGAGCTTGCTTCAAGTCAACGAGATATCCCTACCCCTCATCCGCAGCATCGGCAACCGTCTGTTGAGAAAGTTTGGCACCCTGCGGCAGTTAATCTTCCTTCTTTCCCGGCCCAGCCGACAGTCTACACCGGAAAAGCAGGGCTTGGGCCTGGAACTGGACCTGGGCTGGGGCAGGGCCAGTCATTCGGAGTGAGTTCGTCGCAGAGCTCAACGCCTGGGTATGGGCCTCCTCGATACTAGAAGAAACTACCCCTTCAATTCCTGTTCTCTTGTCTTTTCTGCACCTTTCCCGCCTCAAGTCTTCTCTTTTCGTTCTGGGATATTTCTTTTCTTGCTCTTATCTTTTTACTTAGTGTATGGACGCTCTGCCCGCTATGTTCCCCTCCTCTCTATCTACTTAGAACCTCCTACCCATATGCCTTTCTTCCTTCCCATCATCCATCCTATCTATCTTTCTATCTTTCTGCCTTTCTCGCGATTCATCCTGATATCTGTCTTCTCGCATTGTCGTATCCACTTAAAGAGAAGGTACCCCGTGCGCGCTTACATAGGCGTACGTATATCATGACGAACGAGCCATACTTTGGAGCTCATCCTTCAAACCCACTGTCCCCTCTCTCCTTTGTCCAACTCCTCCCTTCCTAGCTCTTTACATCCAGTAGTACTCTCGCGGTGAAACATGAATATCATTGAAAATCATTAAGAAGCTGAAAGAAGAGAAAGAAATGCAAATCTCGCGTGTCAGAGGGAGAAAAAAAAGAGGTTCCCCTCACTTTGACTGAGATATGGCTGCTCAAGAGGAAGAAGAGAAAGCAAACTACTTCAAACTTGAAGATATCGAGGAATCAACGTAGAAGCTAAGACGGGGAGGTTCAATAAGCATGTCCTCGTTGGTGTAGATATTCTGTGAGAGGAAGAGAATTAGCCGTAAGGGTGAAATGATGGTGTAGTAATCAAGCAGCCTTCTCACCTTAAAACCCGGGTTCTGGTAATGCTTATAAAAACTCTCGGCGGTGTCGTCTATGTACATTGAATTCGCGACCAAAAATCAGACGTGGGATGATTACAAATTCGTCGCGCAAAAATGAGACTTACATTCGACCACTACACAGAACCTGCCGTTAATTGGATAGAC
Source organism: Phaffia australis (assembly GCA_014825575.1). Classification (NCBI taxonomy): domain Eukaryota; kingdom Fungi; phylum Basidiomycota; class Tremellomycetes; order Cystofilobasidiales; family Mrakiaceae; genus Phaffia; species Phaffia australis. Next base: position 32,440 of record MVAH01000160.1, read on the forward strand.
GGAATTGTATCGAAGTTTAGTAGAGAAGATGGAAGGTGAAGGCAAAGGATGAGCTGTTGATTAGTTACGATAACGTGTCATTCGAAATATTAACGGTTTCAGTTCGGGCTTACAGAGACTGGTCGTCCGTCTGATCTCTAGGGACTAAGCCTCGGTGAGAATAAACTTATGAGAACAAACTTAGTACTTAGACTCGAGTGTAGAAAGTTTTTCGAAACATATTGTCTAGAAACGACCACTCACCATCAGGATCAAGCTAATCCCATGCGTGCGCACGCATACACGCACAAAAGGAGGATGGTCGAGTTGTACAAACCCAGGTTTGAGGAATGAAAAATGTCGGGCGGGTTAGCAATCAGTGTCATTTGTATTAGTGAAGACTGAGTGAACGAATAACGGAATGAGACGTGGTGCCAACCATGTCGGTTTCTTGATGCACAATATTCATGCATCTCAGCTATGATCATCAACGAAACAACCAGTTAACGGACCAAAATATGGATATCAGCTTGTTCGCTTCATAAAATACCTCACATATTGAGAGAGGGATGATGACGAATGACCGTCAGCCTACCAGGTCATCCATGCGTTCGGGCTTGATCCTTAACTGATCGATCACAGATAAGGATGAACGGCGAGGAAGGTAATTAGAGAGCAAAACCGCACGCGGACAACGATATTCAGTATCTCTGTGTCATCTGTATATCAAAGAGAGATAAGAAGGGGAGAGTAACCATAACGAAACAAGTATATGGTACATCCGGATTCCGTTTGATTTTCTCTGGCAATCGAAAGTACTCGGCGTAATTTTTATGAATTTGTTCTAGGACGATCGCGTTCTCTGTTGGAGACAAGCCCCACGAAGTGATCGTGTCAGTTGGCTTGCGGGTATCCATAAGTGAAGGATGAGATAGAAATAAATCTTGTAAGAACGAGGATTGTGAAAGTCAAGGTGTAGAAGAGAAGGTTTCTTTTGATCAACCATGCTGTTCATATACCGGTGACAATGTATGCGATGAGCCCGGGATGCATGACAATATGAGACTTTGCCCGGGTGCGAATTTCGAGACTTCTTGTTACACGATTCAACTAAGATTTGTTTTGACCCTCTTTCAGAGATGACAACCATCTGATTCGTCGCAGGAAAGATGTTGATTTTATTTCGTTTTTGACAAGCGAAAATGAGAAGAAGGTAGAGAGAAAGAGAAAGAGGGAAAGAGAGTTATACATTTATTTCCATTGAAGATCTTCCCTGCCATCTAGAGGGCCCAATTTTCTCAAGCCGTCGTCTTTGCCTTCTTCTCCTCAGCCTAGACAATATAGGCAATGGAAGAGAAGATAAATCCCGGTTGAATAGGTGTCTGTTTAGAATACAACTTTCTCTGCACACATGAAGAACGGATGAAATGGACATTAGGCTGCAAGAAGAAACTCACAGCAGGTCGAACAGGTCCAAACTTCTCCAAACGCTTGCGCTTTTTCTCCTCCTCAATCGGATCCAACATCTTTGCGGGCCCAGGCTCGGCTACCTTTCTCGACGTCGGCTTGGCCGTGATGACTGCTGGTTTGGGAGGTGGGACGATGTTTGTCTTAGGCTTGAGAGTAGTATTTTTAGAATCAACGTAAGGCTACACATTTCATGGAAGGAGAATATAAGGACAAGGCGCATGTACTGTGTCAGTCAGGGCGAACGATTCAATCTGGGATACCAAGACGGAAAAACATTTCGACGAACAACTCCAAATCGAGCCGCTCGACTCTTCCTCTTCTCAATCTCTTCCTCTAGCTCTTTACCAGAAGCGGCCTTCTCCTCGGATGCAGTAGCGGTGAGTTTTGTTGAGGTAGTCTAGATGAAACGATGCGATTGTCAATATCAACAGTGTGATGCCGTCTCTGGCAGAACGAGGTAGTCTCACCTTCTCGGGTGACTCGACCGATTGAACTGAGGAGGTAGCATCAGCAGCAGGTATGGCAGTGTTGTTGATCTGGTCCAGGCGGCAAGAAAAGGAATAACAATATGAGTAAAGTGAAAGGCGACGCGCTTTATTTGATGAACACCTCTGAAACTTCGACCCCAAAGCCCATAATGAAGCCTCTTTTCTTCCTTCTCAAACGCCTGGGCTTTCTTCCTTAGTGATTTCTTCCCAGTGCTTGGAATTCTTCAGCTAATGCATAACTCCAATTCAACCCAAATATAAATATGTCGAGATCAGATCTACAATCCTTACCTTCTCAGAAGTCTTCGTCTCATCGGAAACAGTAACGACATTCGAGTCTTGTTCATCTATAGCCGCCGCAGACTCCGAGTTCAAATTCTCAGTTGGTTTAGAGTCCAACAAGCGAGCGATAAGCTCTTCTTTCCGACCACTTGTCGGCAGATTGGCTTCAGAAAGAAGGTGTTTGAGATCGACTACCTTGAGTGCTTTCCTGATCGATAGGTCAAGAAGTTTAGAATCACAGATACAAAGAAAGATTCGAACCTCGTTAGTAGCAGCATGGATATGCGTCTTCAGCAGATGTAGAGCTACTCACAATTCGTCTTCAGTATGGGCGGTCATGATCGTGGTGTCGATGTCGGCGATGGATCTCTCTCTAACTCCTAAAGCCCAACTTGATGTTGACAGATATAGCTGCTTACGTAATTCATTCCTCCGACTACTACCACTCAGACATACCTCTAGATAAATAGATCCACTCCCGAATCCGTCTACCATCTTGAAATCTCAATATTAGACAATGGCTACTTTCGCATTAGCGACCTCAGATGAGGCGTTTCTGTTCAGGACACCCGATATCAAATCTCTTTCAGCCCTTCCGGATCTTGAGGCGCTCCCCTCTAAAGTTGCCTTCTCGAAAGCAGGCGAGTTTGCGTGCACAACTGAGGAAGGTACCATCTGGGTTTGGACAGATTCTTCAAAGCTTGAAGAGAAAGTATTGATACCTAGCAAATCCGAGGTTCGATACCCCTTCATACTTGTTATCATGCTCTTGTATTTAACGCTTTGTCAGTATTGAAAATTGAAGCTTTGATTGGGATAAACGATTCAAGGGTCCTATATCTCGTTTGCTTCTCGACGTTTTGGATGGGTTGTCGATCATTTATTCTCAAGACTCTAAAGTATCCATCAGAATGTTTTTGTAAGCACGAAAGCTTAAGACAATGGCGTATTGATCGGTGCTCGGCGTCGTTTGAACAGGTACATGTGTCTAATGCTCGTACTGGCCAGCATGTTCGGACATTCGAAGTAGGTGACCTTCCCTTGCGCGCGACTGAAACTTATGAGGCTATTCGAATCTAACTGACAGTTCTTCGTGTTTCCCGTGTCATCTCATCTATTGCTCAGTACTTCACCTCGTCAATAACCGACATATCTTTCGGGGCCGATGAAGCTTTGCTTGCTGTAGGATACTCGAACGATCCAATCGTCGTTTTTAACAGACGGCACGGATCACAGACGGTCATCCCTGTTGAACCAAAAGGAGTAAGCAATGAGATTCTTCCGATAATCAAGCTCTTGTTTGATATTTAATCCTTCTCGGTTTGATCAAACTCTGAACAAGAAAGTTGTCTACAAGCATGTGAGTGTACTTCCTCATCGCTTCCGAAAGGATGATTGCTCACTGAGTCGCGCGCATATCTATCAGCTGTCGACTTCACCCAACTCGACGGAATACGCTCCTTGTTCTTCTAGAGGGAAGAGATGAGTTATTAGTGTCCGTGATTGTCTTTAGTTCTGTTCCTTTCCTCCTCTATCTAAGGAGCAACAGGCCGTTCGGTGTTCATTCAATTTCTTCGGCCAACATATTTATCTCTCTCTCTATAGATATGACATCCTCAAGCCAATGTCCCCTCAGAAAACGATTCGTCTAGATTTACCCTCACCATCCTCACTTCGTTTCATTGGGAAAGCAACCGACCTAGCATTTAACCCATCCACTCCTCACTGTGCTATAGTGACAGATGCCGGACTCTTGGTCACCGTCAATGTTGAAACGGGGAGCGTGAGAGCGAGAGAAATTAGAATCCCTTTGACGAGTGTCGTTTGGAGTGGGCGGTCAGAAGTTCTCATAGGAACCGGTAAGTCTATAATCCGTACTCTTCGTAAGAATAGATAAGGTTCGAACAAAATCTTCAGAATCTGATTGCCTTGATGAGTGGGTTTGTTCTTCTTCTTCGTTCATTATTACGAATCGTGTTGAAAGAAACGGGAAAGCTCCTCAAACGAGATGTCCAAGACGAAGCTCTGTCCGAAGATTTCACAATCAGTACTGAGGGAGCACCCGTTCTTTCACTTGCAGCTCAGGTTGGTCAAACCCGGCCTACTGTTTCTGAGTGCTCCGAGCTTTGGTTTGTTGATGATAGACTAGGCTAACTGTGCGCATGTGTTGTCTTTATTCAAATAGGTAAAGACAGTTACTCGGACAAACCGATCGAAGCTCATGGCAAGAGTTGGGAATGAATCTCGTCCCAGGCCTTCCTCCGTTGTCGCACCGTCTACTTCATTAACCCGCAATTCCTCCAGTCGTTCTTATTCGCGACCTACTAGTGCACCTCTAACTCTCAACTCGACAGATAATAAACCTTTGGCTCCTCGACCTTCTTCGCCACCCCCACCTACCCTTCCGCCTGCTCGATTTCATCCGATACAAATTTCCCGTCCTTCTATCGAGACTAAATTTGGAACAGCAGTATCATCTGTGGGAGCGAAAACGGAGGCAGGCACAGGATCAGAAATCAGATCGATCCCATCGGCCTCCTCCATCTCGATCTCCTCATCCGTATCTGACCTAAGAAGGGGATTTCCTTCACCTTCTTCACCTGTTGGGTCAAACCAGAGGGAACATTCTCGTTCGCCCTCTCCGTCTCGTTCTGACAAATCGATAGAAAAGTATAGTCAAGAGAGTGGAAGAATAGAATTTGGGGAGGGGGAAAGAAGAAAGGACGAATTAATATGGATGCTTTCGAACCAGATTAAGGATATTCACCTGGATAGTACGTTTCTTCTGTCCGCGCGCGAGCCTGTCTGTGTATTCTTCGGTTACGATTTGAGCTGACCACTTGGTTTGATTCGTGTTCTCCCTCTCTTCTTCTTCATCAAACACGAACATGAGGATAGTGCTCCGTTCAAGAAGACAAACAAAGCTCGAGACAAAAGCATTGTTTGATCAGACGTTCCGTAGGCTGGACGTCCTTCAAAGAGAGAATGAAATGTTGAGATCGGAGATAAATCGGCTATTGATGAGGCCTAGGTACTCAGATGATGAAGATAACGAAGGGAGCGAGGGAGATTCAGATTGATCCGGTGTGATGATAATCAGACTTTGGCCGAGGACATATGATGCTTAAGCTTGGCTTACATACATATACATTGATACATAAATATAACGATAAGTTACGAAGAATCAAAAGAGACATAAGGGGAGGTATAGACATATTTTCACCAAACCTGAACACGACCATCTCGCCAGAACTCTCCAGTCACACTATTGATATCATCTAAGGCAAGCATGACGGGTGTCTTGGCGCCTTGTTCGAGGGTTCTCACTCCGTTGGGCGCCATCTGATTTTATGTTAGATTCATACGAAGAATAAGAAGGGAAGCATGATGGGAACGATACGTATTGAGCAAAAAATCGACGACGTTCACTAGAGTTAGCATATATTAAGATGAAGGAGATGAAGAAGTTGGTTGGAAATGGACGAACGTCAGTTTTGACATAGCCAGGACAACAATTATTGATGAGTATTCCTGGGTTTTCTCGAGCAGCAATTCGAGTATAGGCTTGAAGAGCAAGTCTGTTCTCAGGGTGAGTGGAGAGTAGATAAGAAACAAACAAGAGAGAAGTAAAAAGAAGTGTATGGTGAGTGTGGCTCGGGCGCATATATCTGAAAAACGGGATGGGATGCTTACTTGCTCATTCCGTATCCAGTAGCAGGCCATCCTTTCTGAGCATAGTCGCCTGCGCTCACGTCGTTCTAGCACACGTCGACCAGCGTTCAGTAAGTTCACGAACTTGGCTCTGGCATACAGATGGAGAAAGAGAAAAAACAGCTTACTTTGAAATCGGCAACAGCCTTTTCCAGCTCTTCCTCAGTCAGATCATCCTTAGTAAATCGGGCGAGCACGGCTTGGTCTGTAATGATGCCTGTTCGACCGGCAGTGGACCCTACGTTGACGATACGAGCTTCAGTCGATTTCTTCAGAAGTGGAAGAAACGATTGAATAACCTGTATGTATTTTTATGTATGTAGAAAAAGATATGGAACAGATAAAGTCCGATGAGATTGCGCCACAAATCTGAGGAAGCAAGAGCGGAAGACAGAGATCGGACGGACATTCTTGGTCCCGTGGTAGTTAGTGTTGAACGCGTAGTCGACAACTTCACGATCGAACTTATTTCCAGAGATTGCCACTCCTGCGTTGTTAATCAGTATGTCGGTCTGAAGCAATATTCGGGTTTCATCATCATCGTTTATAACAAAGATCGAGTGGACATCAGCGAAGAACAGACGCGGGTGCTGTTGCAAGGAACATCCGAAGACTGACCTTTCCAGATTCGCTTTCAACCCTGTCGAAGAATCTCTTGATGCTATCTTGATTGGAGATATCGAGATCCCCAACCTTGACAACATGGTCACCTGTAGATTTCCCTTGAAGGATATCCTCCAACGCCTTCTTTCCTCGAGATGAATCTCTCGAGCACAGGTAAACCGTGAGCGGTGGGCTCTGTGGCGCCTGGAGGAGAATGGATTTTACGATCTGAAGGCCGATTCCTTTGTTTGCTCCAGTCACGATGACGACTTTGTTATTCATATTTGCTAGAAAGATGATGTGTGTGTGTGTGTGTGTGTGTGTGTGTGTGTGTGTGTGTGTGTGTGTGTGTGTTGTAGATTGCTAAGGATGTCTGAGCGATTGATGATTCATCTCAAGTAGAAACCAGATCGATCTGAAATCATAGATTCAAGGGTAGTCACTCACGAGTAATCCCAACAATCGCTCCCTTGCTCGTCCCGCCGCTAAGCAGCCGTTCGGCTCGATCAGTAGTCAAACCTTTAGCCACGCACGGGTATTCTTAGGCATAACACACACAGTCACTTCTTCATATCAGCCACCGTCGAAATCACATACTCCTTCTTCGAGTCAACCAAGTTGACCATCCACATAAGCCACCTACTCAAGCCACTCAACACCGTCCCGTTTTAAAGTCGATCGATGGCTACTTCAGTTCGTCTACCGAGTGTGACGACGATAAGAAATCTTATCTCAGCCTACTACATCTGGACAAACATCATCCTTGCTTCCTACAGGCATATCAGAGCCAGAGGATTGGTTGGTCTTTAGTTCTCTGCGTTTCATCTCTGTCTGTGTAGTCAGTACTCATCAGTGATATCTACTTTTCGGCCCTTCCAAATCAGAAAGGTACAGGCACAGAGATCTACTTGTCGTTTCAACAGGCAGGTTCCAGACTCTTCTTCCTTCTCATTCCCGTCTCTCTTCTTCAGGCTACCAGACCGGCGAGTTAACAGCAAGCTTCACAATCGTTCTTCTTCTTTCCAGTTCATCGTCTCTCTCCTGCTCCGTCTTCCATCCTCGCAGGCCAAAGTAAAGGCAGAGCTTTCGGCGCTTCGATCAACATTAACCGACAAGCTTGCTCCACCGAGGCCTCAGCTAAATCGAAACCTAAGACTTCCGGCTTCCGGTTTGACGAAGGATGTGCTCGCAGCGGAACTTGACAAATACGCTGCCCTCGGTTCGTCAGAGTCTGCTAAGAACGGAAAAAGCGGAGAAGACTGGAAGGAGGGTAGAGTGTCTGGCGCGGTGTATTCCGGCCGGAAAGACGACGAAGAGATCAGCGTGCTCGCGTTCGAGAAGTTTGTGGTCTCCAATCCGGTGAGTATTTGTTCAACGTGTACGCATGTGAGTATAGCACGTATCTGACTGACTCAGTAACCAAACACTGTCCACAGTTGCATCCGGATATCTTTCCTTCTATCAGGATTATGGAAGCAGAAATCGTAGCTATGGTACTGGACATGTTCCGAAACCCGGACGGGGCGGGAACGACTACGAGCGGAGGAACGGAGAGTATCCTCTTGGCTTGCAAGACGGTAGGTTTTGGGCGATCATTATCCTGATCTGCTACTCGGTATAACCTCCGACACATGCTAAAATGAATCTGCTGACTCTTGGGTAAAAAAAAAAAACAAGTACCGAGATTGGGCCCTGAAAGTGAAAGGCATCACCAAGCCTGAAATGTTCGAGATCCGTTTCTTAAATCTTCTGTCATGGCTGTTCAGAACTCGTGCTGACATGCTATATATCACCTACTGTATTACCCGATTACAGGATCGTTCCCGCTTCAGCGCACGCGGCGTTCTGGAAGGCATCGTCGTACTTCCATATCAAGCTTCATTCGATTCCCGTCGACGAGAGGACGCGCAAAGTCAGACTGGATCTCGTTAAACGGGCAATCAACCCAAACACCATCATGCTCGTCGGTAGCGCGCCGAATTTCCCAGACGGGATGATCGATGATATTCCTGGGCTCGGCAAGCTTGCGGCAAGATACAAGCTTGGCCTTCACGTCGATTGCTGTCTCGGCTCGTTCATCGTGCCCTTCTTGGAACGAGCAGGTTTTAAGACGGAGCCATTTGATTTCACCGTACCCGGAGTCACCTCGATTTCATGTGACACCCACAAGTACGGTTTCGCTCCCAAAGGAACATCGGTCATTATGTGGAGGAACAACGAGTGGCGAGCTCACCAGGTTCGTTCTATGTGACGTCTTATCTTCGTTTAGTCGTATGAGAAAGTGAGATTGACCCATCGTGCTGGCGCCCCTCCATTCATTTAGTTTTATGTGCTACCAGGATGGAAAGGGGGGCTGTATGCCTCACCCACGCTTGCAGGTGTGTTTCGTACTGTGTGATCATTGTCAAGGTTCTCGTTTTGATCGTTGCTTGAAATTTGGTCTCGCGCAAATTCATCCATGATTTCTCCTGAACTCTTTCAACTGGCCAGGGTCGAGGTAATTAATCTTTTGAACCGAAATAGTTGTATCACAAAATATACTTAACTGACTGTTTCTGCCTTTCTCTGCAAGACCTGGTGCATTAATTGCTGGTTGCTGGGCGATTATGATGTCTCGAGGAATCAAGTACGTCTTCCCTTCTGATCCTTGGCCCACCTATCGCCTCGCAATCAACTTACCACATCTTCTGTTCTTTAAGTGGATACACTGAGTCCTGCCGACAGATCCTCACCACAGCTACCACTATCAAACAGGCCTTTGTGTCCTCCTCGATTTTGAGTAGAGACCTCTACGTTCTAGGAGATCCGATAAGTTCAGTTGTGGCATTCACTAGCAAGTCGGACGAAGTGAACATCATGTTAGTCGGCGATCGAATGGGCAAGAAGGGTTGGCACTTGAACGCACTGGAAGGACCTCCAGCGTTGCACATTGCTTGCACAGTACGTTTGTTTCTCGTTCCTTTTTCTTCATTCATTGGTCTCATATAAAAAAGAGTTCTGAAGTCTTTGTGGTCTATTGTTTGGAATTATTTTTATATCACCGGTTATACAGCTCTTGACGGATGCACTAGGTTTGATCAAAGATCTCGAGGCTGTTGTCCAAGAGGTCCGAACCGCTCCGAAGGATGAGAAGGATGGCACGATGGTTCGTTCTTCCCTTCCCTCCTCCTGTTGTCGCTCTTTTCCCTTCTCAAGACAAAGCTAACGTATGTCTTTCTCTGAACAGGTTGCCCTATATGGTCTCGGTCAAAGCTCGGTCGGCTCGACGATCGTTCCCGAGGTAGCCAAGTATGTCCTTCCTTGTCCAAGATTTGAATGACGGACCGATCGCTTACCTATTGGGGTTTCTCTTTACCCCTCTCTTTTGTAAAGAATCTTCTTGGAGACACTCTATCTAGCTTGAAAGGCTATCCGTTCTTAGTTCTATGTTTACGAGTCCTTTCTTTTGAGATGTCTCCTTTGACATCCCTTTCGATAAGAATGGCTCGTTCTTCTCGATGTGCCCAGGGCCCTCTCTCTATTTCCAGTCCTTTCTTTTCTTTTCTTTGAATCGGTCTCCTACCTTTGATCTACCTGTCGCTTCGTTTGAATACGATTCTCTAGTTTGGGTGGGCGATATCAAGGAATGCTTATGACCATAATTCATACTTCATGACCACAAACCTAGACGATAGATCGAGAACAACTTCCTACTCCTGATTGACGAACGAATGGGTTAGAGAGAGAAAGAAAGAAAGAAAGAAAAGAAAAAGAAGGAAGAAAGGAAGGGGAGAGAGGGTGGGAGAGGAGGGAGAAGAAAAAAAGGGATCTGACAACAAATCGAAAGAGGAAGAAGAATTCTTTCTAAATAAGAAAAAGAAACGAAAAGAGAAAGACAAGAGGAAAGAAAGAGAAAGAAAAAACAGAAAAGAAAAGAAACCGAACCATCCTCTCTTCCTAAATGCCATTCGTCGATCTGTCCTTCTTTCAGTCCCGATCCATATCCCGATATCTATCCGGTCCCAAT
>MVAH01000161.1:0-42956 GCA_014825575.1 Phaffia australis
CTTCAAAAACGTTCAATGCCAAATGAATCTTTCATTTATCTCCCGACTCAAAACGAATTGACCCTTCAGTTCAAAAGAAGCCAAAACACAATGACAACCAATAGGAAGAAACCCAAGTCAGTTACAGAAACACAAAGTAAAGGATGTATTTGGAGAAAGGAATCGTGAGGATTGTAGAGCTCAGACGTGACAGATATTGGTGTTTCCACCGAGTTCGATTCCTGTCGGAATGTCGTCGGGGGCTTGCGCCCTTTCGGAAGAGGGAGTACCGTACTTCATCATTGAAATTGGTTTTGTAGTAGAGGATGGAAGGAGAGTGTTGTCTTTTAGAGAACTAACCTTGAGAACAAGAAGCCGACGCTAAAGCTGAGGAGCATCATGGTAGACTTATCGGGACTTGAAGTAGTCAAGGAGGACCTGGAGACCCTGGGACTCCTGTCCGTAATCCTTGACGACGACGCAAGAGCATCCGACGACCTTTCGGGGGTTACCCTCTCGGTCGATCTTGGCAAGTCCGGCCCAGGTTCCGAGAACCTTGGGGTCGGTGACCTTGATGAGGTTGACCTTGTGCTCGTTGCAAAGGGCCTCAATGAGCTTGATGTACTCAGCCTCAGTGCAGGTCTCGACGAGAACGCAAAGGTGGGCGACTCCCTTATCGAGGGCCTTGGCACACTCTCGGAGACCTCGGGCGAGTCCGTCGTGAACGAGAGCGTTCTGTTTATAGTTGATGAATGAAGTTGAGATGTGAGTTAGCAGTTCGAATTTAGAAAAGAGCTAAAGAAAAAAAAGTCAACGAACCTTGAGGACCTCCTGGAGAGCCTCCTCAACGGAGAGAGCTCCAGACTTGGGAGCCTCGGCCTCAGCGACCTCGACCTCCTCAACGGTATCAACGGGTTCAGATCCAGCGTCAGCTATCAAAGGCAGAAAGTAGAAGAAATTTAGGTCAGAATCTTGTGTTCGTCATCTGTGTTAAACCGACAGAAAAGATGAACATACACATTGTTCTTAGTCTTCTTCCGCGGTGTTATTAGAGGGAAAAAAGGGCTGAGCATCAGGATTGCACATGTAAAGACTTTAGCCTTTTCGCCGTGATAGAGAAAAAGAGCAAGACAGGGGATTCATTATCAAGAGGAAGAGACTCACAAGAATGTTGGATGTGAAGGAAGAGAAAGAAAAGACCACAGACAAGAATGACCGAAAAAAAATGCCTTCGAGCCGCACGAGCTTCTTGCGATAGAAACCGAACCTAAACTTGATTATCTAAGATAGTAGCTGATTATTATGTATTCATCTATTGGTGACGTTGTCGGTCATCGTTTCATTCTATTCATGAGTACCAAACTGGAGACATCAATCCTTTGTAGTTTACACTCTCTCTATTGTACTCTCCGAAGCGCCTTATCATTGCATAGTTCTATCATTCTGATGAGGAATGATCCATGTGCAATCAGAAGCTGTCTGATGTATAGCATTGATTGCGCAGCTACGAAGAGTTCATATAGAGGACGAACCGATCGTGTTTCATGAAGCAGAAGGATACATTCAAGTTTGGCGTAAGATGAGCGGTAAGGACAAGACACAGAGTTCTGAATGTAAGAGGAGGTACAAACAGGAAGACATAGAGACACGGAAGACATAGAGACACAGAAGCTTGAAAGCACACGAACACATGGATACCTCAATTGCTTCCTTTAGTCATTTGAGGTTGCTTTGATTCAAACGTAACTCGTATCCTAGAATGCGCCAGCCTCAGCCTCAACCTCTACCTAGAAATGGCTTAAAACTGTTAGGGTTATTGTCATACCCCAGATGACACCCTCAGAGAGCCCAATCTGGGGTCAATTACATTGCTTACCTAATTTGGCCCTGATATCGTAACCACTCAACGTAACCGATCACCAGATGGCAGTCGGCCAGCCTTGCATCCAAAGGATCTCCCCTTACCCTGTGTACCGGATAGAATCCAAAAGTCCAGAGTCAACTCTTTCTGTACATCCACCTCGTCTGCTCAGACGTCTACCTTGCTTCCTCTCTCTTTGTCCTCTCTTGAAAGAACAAGAAACCTAAAAGTAACAGAACACTATGGACGATTTCTCTACCGACGATTTCTTGGCTAGAGAACGAGCCGCTCTCGGTAAGTTCATCATCTATCCGATCTCTTTCTTTCACATCTCTAATCATCCTTCTCTTACATTCTCTTGTCCTTTACCTCCCTCTTACCTTTTTCTCCGGTCTTTTCATACGGTTTCACGCGTCATCTAATCACCACATGTTGGATCTGCGCTAAAATCTGCTTGAATCTTACCTGTTTAATCAAAATCTCATCAATCTTCACCTCTATCAAGGAAACGATGCCGGCTTGTTTTCGTCGAACGACGTGCCGACCTCGGGCTCGTTTGATCTCCCATCGACTGACTTTCCTGATATAGGAGGTATGTTCTAGTCCTCCTCCTCCTCTCTTCTACGTTCGACTGCTGTGTAGATGATTCTAACAGTCTGTCTGATTCTACTTTCATCGGGCCGTCCGGTTGAATTGAATGATCCATCTCCCTGCTGTTGCTGCTGCTGCTGCTGCCAATACATCTCAAATTCCTATCATAACCCTTGTTGCAACCATATAATCCATTCTCTCTGAACCACGCTACCCAATCATGCACAACAGATGGAACCTCTACCCCTCCTCCTCTGCCTGAGCCAACATCATCGTCTCTTGTCCCTGGGTTTCCTTCTCTTGATTCGCTCACCCCTCAAAAGACTGGGTTCGACGTCAACATCACTGGAGCTCACGAGGACGAGGAGATGGAAAAATTCCAGAATGAGTTCCCAGATGTGCATGAGCTCCTTCCTGCTGAGCTACAAGTTAGTCCTCTTAATTTTTTTCCTAAACCTACCGAGATGGTCTTCAAGCTGAACACCGTCCATGATCCTCACAACTCCCTCTTATCAGCCAGCTCCTGTTGTAGGCCAAAACTACCAATATGGCGACTCACCTTACTCTGCTTCGATTCCCCAGCCGGCTGGGTCTCTTTCTGCTCCGGGTAATGCTCAGCAGTCAAGCACGCCTGCGGAGGAGGCCGAGTCTGAGGCGCTCATCGCGTGGAAGGCAAAACAGCAGGAGGACATCAAGCGCCGAGATGAGGCCAGCAGGAAGAAGAGAGAGGAGACCGTGTTGAAGGCAGAGAAGGCAATCGACCAGTTCTACGAAGAATACAACGCATCGAAAGAGAAGGCCATTAAAGAGAACAAGTGAGAGGCCAACTCTTATTTTCCGAATAGAGCTCAACAGAACCATCCTTCCTCATTAACCAATCCGTCCTCCTTTGGGGTTTCTTTTGTTTTTACCAACCAGGGAGAACGAAGCTGCCTTCTTGGCCGACTTGTCGAGCCGGCTCTCTCAGGGTACAACATGGGAGCGTATTACTGACATGATCGCTTTGGAGAACTCTCGTGCGTTCACTTTCTCTTCCTTCTCTCGAAAGGAACTCCGTTATTGACGATTCTCTTGTGGAGTTCTAGAATCGAAAACACTGGCAAAGTCTGTGCCGGGAGGATCCGATCTGGCTCGAATGAAGGAAGTTTTGTTGAAGCTCCGAAGACAGGGAGAGAGCGCGCCGGGAGCCAAGGGCTACTAAAGTGTTTCCGAGTCCTCTTATTCTTTTCTCGTCTCCACCACTGATAACGTTATCCGTCCAGACCTCTGAGCCTTAACGTTCCCCATTCTATTCCATTCCACTAGAAACAAACAGAGGCGTCTCTTTCTTTTCCTTTCCTCTGCCCATCTTCTTCGTTATCTAGCTCCTTGTTTTGTATGTCGCCACTTTGGGGTTGTGAATTTCCCTCATTTGATTCACTTTGTGACATCTCCCCTCTTTTCTCCTACTCTGGAGATCATCCAAGATGTTCTAATAAAACTGAGCACGCGAAATGTACACCTCTTGCCAACTGAAAAAATCTGAAATGGGCCACAGGGCAACGGACGAGAGCGGGTTTATCGCAATGGATATATGAAAAACTCCCCCCTCTGAGAAGCCTCAACGAGGTCCATACAGATCTTTACACCGTTTCTCAAACGCATTCACCATCATCTCACTCACGCCACCAAAGAACATGCTGGAAGCCGTGGCATGGGATGGATTGTTGAAAGAGTATCGAAGATCCAACGTCACCATGGTCGGACTCGTCTGCGAGGGAGGTAGGGTCGAAGATGAGACCCGTTGATGCGCGAGACGAGCTGGAGGGTGAAATGTCCCTTATTGGTGATTTGAAAGTTGAGCGGAGAAAGAGAGAAGAGTAGTTTAGATTGAGGTTGAAGAGGATTAGGAATAGAGTAGAGGACAAAATAAGAAAAAACACACATGTCGTCACGAGAGTTTTGAAGAGCGGGGTCTCGGAAGCTATGGCCTGTGCTCCCAGATAGGCGAAGAAAGGAATGATAAGAGAAGAAAAGTCGGTTTAGCATACCTGTTTGCAAAGAATAAAGAAAGGGAAGAAAAGAAGGAGACGAACCTGTACGCTCTCGAATGGGACACCTTTGACCTTACTGACATACCCTTCTTCGAACCCCATGAACCCAACTTTGAGCTCAGCCTCGATTTCGAATGGCTCATCTCCCAGACCTGGCGAACCAGAGACAATACGGGACGATGTACAGAACGGAAGAAAAGATTTGTAGGATGGTATATGAGCGACGACCTGATAAAGCTGTTCAGGAGTATATCTTTAAGTTTGTGTGAAGTAGCGGAAAAACGCAGAAGTGAATAAAAGAGGATTGAGTTCAGTTATATTATCTTATCATCGATTCACACTGCTAACCAACGATAACCGAAACGAAGGAAGAAAACTCAACGGAAAGATCTTTTCTTCGCGATAGTGCTGCTCTTTATTCGGGTCCGATGGAGCTTTGTTTCCCAATAGTGGGGATAGATCAGGAAGGCTGAAGAACGATCGAGCGTGGTGAGTTGGAGGTAGGCGTGCGCGAGCGGCCGGAAGAAACATCGACGAGCAGATCGGGAATGATCTTTGAAGCCTTATACTCATCCTGAATCTAGCTATCTATCTGAAAAACAGCGATCGTATATGTACGTGAGACGATAGGATGATACCTATGTGAGTGTCTGTTGGAGAAACACGAGAACTCGGAGGGCTCAGAGTGATGATGGCACAGAAATGTGCGGTCAGTTGGATGATAAGATCTTACTACGCAACGCGTGATATCATTAGCACAGCCTTGGTCACCACTATTACGCCACACAACACATAGCAGTCACTTCCATCTCTCCCCTTCTAGTTGCTGCTCACACCCTTTCCTTTCCCTATAAACATCTACATAATGTCCTTCTTCTCTCGATCATCCCAGCCATCAGCACCTCCTACGCCTCCTCGTAGAGATCAGTATCAACAGCCGCCGTCTGCTTACGATTCTGGCCATTATCGTGGCCCGTCCGCTTCTCAGGGCGCATATGGGTCTTATGGTGGAGGTGGAACCGGAAACGGTGGATATCCAGACGAAAAGCAGAGAGGCCCAGTCAAAGGCGGGAAAGGAAGGTACCGGTTGGAGAAGGGAACAGAATCTACTGCGCTTTCGAACTGTTTGGTTGTCAATGAGAGAGATCTTGGAAGCTCCCAATATGTCAGAGTCAAGAGGCAGTTCTATCTGAGCACGAGGTTCGTTGAATATCTACTCGTTGTTCATCCATCTTGAAATTCCTCTTATCTTCTGTTTTAGAAGCCATGTATTGACCAATGGGTGCTTTTGAATGAAACTACGTCTCTTGTTATGCTTATAGAGTGGATCCCAATGTTCCTTCAGGTTCGGTGTGGGCGTCGAATATCCAGAGACAATGGCTGGGAACTTCTATCGGCGAAGAGATCGATGTAGAGCCCGTAGAGCTGGGCGGTCAAGGAGACTGGCTCGGTAGCGTAGAGCTTGATGTTAGTTCCCTCTTTCTCTTGCGAACGATAACAATACTCCTGCTCTTCTATGAACTATAGCCCTGACAAGGGCTTAAGGCTGATAAAGTTGCTATTCGTGTTAGGTGGGATTCTTCGCCAGAACCACAGAGGACCACGAAACTTTCAGTGCGGATGATATCTCTGCCCACGTCATTCAGGCAAGTTGCACACTCAGGTATTTCTCTAAGCTCACATACTAATTCCAAATTCGGTTTCTGGCATCTTGACTACCTTGTAGCTCTATTCTGGCATTCCTCTCTCTTCGATGCAGCCCATTGTGTTTGACTTCAAAGGCAGGCCGCTCAAGGCCTTCGTCCGTGCGCTGTCAATTGTGGACCTCTCAGTCGATGGAACGGGGACAGGTGCCCAGGCTACGATTGGTATTCTTACTGCCCAGACAGACGTAATTGTTCGAAAGGATGAGGGAAGCAAGATTAAGATCAAAGCGAGCGGGAAAAAGTACATTTATCTTGTTTAATAACCAAGAATCGCTACCTTGTCAACAGTTTGTTTTCCTGATCCACTGTTTTTTTTCCATCAAACCACTTCTACCTAAAGGCCCGCACCCAACGCTATCTTGCAACCTAACTTCAAGTTTGAAGACATGGGAATTGGAGGATTAGATACCGAGTTTAGCGCAATCTTCCGACGAGCGTTCGCCTCCCGTATATTCCCTCCTTCACTGGTTGAGAAGCTCGGAATTCAGCATGTTAAAGGTAGCTTGTTGATTCCTTGCAGTCGATGTTTGCAAGCACTCTCTGCTAATCCGATATTCTCTTTCTCTCTACCTGCAAACAGGTTTGTTGCTATTTGGTCCTCCCGGAACGGGAAAGACATTGATGGCCCGTCAGATCGGAAAGATGCTCAACGCGAGGGAGCCCAAGATCGTCAACGGACCGGAGATTCTTAACAAGTTTGTAGGACAGAGTGAAGAAAACATCCGAAAACTGTTCGCTGATGCCGAGAAAGAGGTTTGTGAATTCGTGTCTTGCGTTTCCATGAAGTTGATATACATAGACACTGATCATCTTTGTTGTTCGGAAAAACCTACGATCCGTCTCTTCGTTTGTCTTGTTGATTGGAGAATATAGTACAAGGAAAAGGGAGACGAATCAGGTCTACACATCATCATCTTTGATGAGCTGGATGCTATCTGCAAGCAGAGAGGTTCTACAGGCGGAGGAACAGGTGTTGGAGATTCAGTCGTCAATCAACTGCTTTCCAAGGTATGTTTTAGATCATCCCTCGTAACCTACCATAACTCAGCTATCTACTTTACTCTCATCATGAGCTTAATTTCCACCTTGTATTTTCGTCAACTTCTAGATGGATGGAGTGGACCAGCTCAACAATATCTTGATCATTGGAATGACCAATCGACTAGACATGATTGACGAGGCTCTCCTTCGACCTGGTCGACTCGAGGTTCACATGGAGATCTCTCTTCCGGATGAGCATGGTCGACTCCAGATTCTGAAGATTCACACAAGCAAAATGAAGATCAACAAGGTTCTGGGCGAGGATGTTGACATAGAAGAACTCGCTCGGTTGACAAAGAACTTTAGTGGAGCAGAGTTGGGAGGTTTGATCAAGAGCGCGACTAGTTTCGCGATGAATAGACATATCAAGGTTTGTCTTCATGAAGGGCGTTCCAGAGCTGTCATGGATTGTCGGATGAAATACGTTTGGTGTTGATGTACTGATTATTTTCTCTGTTCCTTGAAACCGGCATCGTATCTCGGCTCTCTTCAGGTGGGAACGCAGGCCGGAATCTCCAATGATCTTGATACGATGCAGGTCATGCGAGGAGACTTCATGCATGCGTTAGATGAAGTCCATGCTGCATTTGGAGTTTCCGAAGCAGAACTTCAACAGGTTGTTCAGAACGGAATCATTCATTTCAACAAGAAGGTCGATGTAAGTGCTCGGACTTTTTCTTCTCGATTATAATTATCAGCTATTAGGTTGGCTTAGAATATACCTTTCTGTCATGGAATCAATAATTAGGCTATTCTACGAGATGGAAACCTTTACGTCGAGCAGGTGCGGAAGAGTCAACGAACACCGCTTGTTAGCGTGCTCGTACACGGTAAGCTCTTTTCTCTTTTCTTCGTCTAGCATCTTTCCACGCGCAGAGTTTTTCTAAGTGGTTCTTTGTCGATCGGTTCTTTCTATCCTCTCTAGGCCCTGCATCATCCGGAAAGACAGCGCTGGCGGCGACAATCGCGATGGCATCCGATTTCCCGTTCATCAAATTGGTTTCTCCAGAAGACATGGTTGGTTTTGGCGAGCAGCAGAAGATCGCCCATTTGAACAAGGTTTTCATGGACAGCTACAAGAGTCCACTGAGCGTGGTTGTTGTAGACAACATTGAAAGAATCCTGGGTATGTACAGGCTGGATCGTTTGATTGATTTACTTGCTTTTTGTTCCTTCTAGTTTGACATCCATTGACCTGGTTCTTGTCTATATCTCTTTTGGTCAATTTCACCAAAAGACTGGGTACCTTTGGGTCCTCGGTTTTCTAACAGCGTGCTCCAAGCCCTTTTAGTTCTCATTGCCAAGCGACCTCCTAAGGTGTGTCCCCTTTCCTTTTCAGCTTCTGTTCACTTTATCTAATCTGTCGTGTATTCTTTTGGGGTGTGTTCTGACGATGGACTGATACTTTCATCGCAGGGCAACCGACTGCTAGTGATCTGCACAACATCCAACCGACCGATGCTCTCCGAGATGGAGCTCTCCGATGTGTTTGATGCTCAGATCAGGGTTCCTGCTATTGATTCTCTCCAGGCACTTGACAAAGTCCTTCGAGAGGTCGAACTCTTCACTTCCGAGCAAGAACACCGACAATGCCTGGACCTGTTGGCCCAAGCCGGCTTCAACCAGTCAGGAAAGTTGAATGTTGGAATCAAAAAGCTGTTGAACCTGGTGGAAATGGCAAGGCAAGACAAGGACAAAGTTGATACATTCGTTCAAAACCTGATGGACTTCATGGCCTAAGTTTAGCCATCAATTTCTCTCCTTCTATCTTTACACTGTCTTCCTCGTTCTTCTCCATATACAGACTCTTTATTGTTGTCAAACCCATCTATGTACTCGCAGATATCTATCTGTAGCTCTACGGACGCACTCTCTTTTCTCTTGGCACCTTATATAAACTCAAATATGGATGGTTAAACTATATCAGTCATCACAAAAGCCTCTGACGTATCTGAGCACTGTGTGCAGTCCCTCCTCAAACTGACCAACCGCGATGAATTAGGAATTCGAAAGAATACAGTCGAGACCAGGATCAAAGGTCGTCTGAAAAAGATCCTAAGGCCATCAGCGAGTACGTGTCTGAGTCAGGATAGGTGGACATGAAAAATGTTTCGACCAACTTAGCTGAATCCTAGAGACATTTCGAACTCAAAAAGATGATTAGTCTTGGATCGCCAATGAAGAAGAGAGGGAGAATGATATCGCAAGAGGGTGAGAGGGCAAGACGTACGGTCAGCAGGTCAGTGGACACTCCATGGTCAATCGGTCCTTTACGTCTTCCATCCAACTCGATGAGGTGAGTACGTCCGTCTTGACTGTATGTCCATGATGAGGAAATCGCAAGGTGCGCGCATACAACGACAAATCAGGGTCACAATTTTAGGAGACGACAAGGAGAGGTATTGATGTAACAGAGAACGAACGCTTCGGCCTGGACAAAACAGGTAAAATGAAGGTTAGTGTCGTGGTCTTCTTCTCGGAGAATCGTTTGTCCGGTACTAGTCGCCACAGAGTGCGCTCTTTCGAGAAGCGTGGAGGAACCCAACAAACTCGCTCTCTCAGTAGGAGGAAGCGCTTCATGTCAAAAGCAGAAAGAGAAGACATAAGTAGGTGAGACACAGTCATAGGATATACTTGAGTGTAGACAAACATACTTCTAGACAGGGCAAAGAATGCACCCAAAGGAGAGTCTCTAGATAGATTCACTCCAGCGTTGGCTAAAGCATGCAAGAGACCCATCGTTCCACAAGCATTCCCGATCTGTCGTTCCAGTGTGACGTAAACGCTGGTCATTCCAAATGGCCATAGTATATTGCAATGGACGATAAGGGTCAATCTAACCTACCGTCTGAGGGATCCAAAGCACCCCACCCGCCCTCTCAGCTTCTTCTTTTCCTGCCGGCCAAACCTTGCCTTCAGCCTCCAGTCCCTCACTCTTACCGTCCTGTTCTTTACCAGTCGGAAATAGAAGGAGCACGGCTTTGACAGGCTGAGGAACTATCGCAAGCAAATCAGGATCGAGACCAAAGATGTCGTAGAAGCGGTATGCTTCGGTAGGAAACGAAAGACTTTGAGCGTATGCTGTGAAGACATCGGGGTTACTCTCGATGGGAATCCATCTAGGGGTTGAAGAGGCTGGGACAGACATGCTAAGTGGATATATTTGGGTACGTCTGAGTCGATTATGGTGAGTACAGTCTCTGAGAGATGGGGAGTGAGATGAGATGAGAGGATATAGGAATTGTGAACTCGTCATAACCGCAACGTGGCTTTGAGGTTCTCTCATTCTTTGCGCCCCACACAGTTCATCAGATACATCAACACATAACCATCGTTGCGTATACTAACACATATAACTATATATCTTCTGAGCAATATGTAAACTCATAGAAGTTAATCTTGAGAGATTATCCAAGCAGCAATCCCACCGCCTTGCAGCACACCCTTAAGCCTGAGAGCATTTCCATCGTGTTTCTCTCCCCCGACCAGTCGTACGTCGCTCTCTGTATCAAATACATCCCTGACAACCCATTTACTATTCTTATATCCTCTCATAGCCTTCTCGTTAACGTAAACTTCTACATCTTCCCTCTTGTTTCCTAGATGAGCCAACAAGACGATAGCCTCGTTCCCTCTTGACCAGCCCGCAAGATGAATATCTGGTGAACCTACAAAACTATCTACAGGAGAGACAAAAGATCCTTGGTAGAGAATGATAGGAGACAAGGTGTCGGATATATGATTCGATAGAGTTGAGAACGCCGAGGTTAGAGAATTCGAGGTGGGAGCAACCCAAGGGATAATTCCCCTAGTTCCGTGGATAAGACCCAGGACAGAACTGAGAAGAAGCTCTTGGGCAGTCGGCTCGGATGTCCTGTAATTGTGTTGTTTGTCCGCCCAGAAGATGTACATGCTTCGTCTATTTAGGGCAAAGCACAACTATAAGATGCTGAGTTGAACACTAACCAGTATTCACTTCCCCCGAAAGCTTGAGGAACACCCCAAAATGTGATCCGTCTCTCCCAACCCAACCATATTCTATACTCATTCATCCGATCCAGGCGTTCGCTGACGTCTCGCGCATTTCCATAAGAGCAGTCATCACACCCACAACACCCATAAGTTTCATTGCATGGAGTATGCCATGTGGAAGAGAAGGTGAGGTTCACGTTGAACGAGTAGGTATCTACCAGGACAACATCAGCTCCAGAAACGTGATCGGCAAAAAAATCTGAACAAGGTGTAAAAGACGATTAGTTTTGTTAGCAGATTCCGAGAATATTGAGAGTAAAGACACTTGCAGTCTGCACAATTCAGCACGAGAGAAACGGGATGGTA
This sequence comes from Phaffia australis, assembly GCA_014825575.1. Classification (NCBI taxonomy): domain Eukaryota; kingdom Fungi; phylum Basidiomycota; class Tremellomycetes; order Cystofilobasidiales; family Mrakiaceae; genus Phaffia; species Phaffia australis. The sequence continues at coordinate 11,550 of MVAH01000161.1, forward strand.
GCCTTTGTCTAGTTCGTAGATCTGATCGTAAGCAGTTCTTGTAGAAGATAGAGGGTCTTCGTTACCATCTGGCCTATGATTCCATTCAGATAGTTCAGTTTTATATGAACAATGACCTAGAGCAAATGGTAGGCATTCTTTCAAGGGTCTTACTCATCTGCTGTATACCATACGAGCAAGTTCTTGTAGCTCTGTATCATCTCGACTTGAGCTTTGACTTTAATGGAATCAGTGTATGTATGACGCATGTCATACATCAGCCAGAGCTAAAGAAACAAAGATTGTCCCGCGCACAAGGAGGAATACATTTCATTAAGCAGATACATTACTGAGACGGAGCAAAGAGGTGTGGTACATACTCCAATCTCTTCAGCACGGTCAAGAACCTTCTTGAGAATGTCAATGTCATCGAATGTCGGCACTGGATGAACGGTGTTGAACCTGCCAGGTATGAGCAGCATGTATTTAGTTGCGCAGTTCAGGTAGCCGTCAGCAGAACAGTAGAACCGTAGAAAGGGACTCGTTATGTAACAAACCCTAGTTTCTTCATCTCGTCCAGATGGCTGACATCCTTTGCTAAATAGTCTCCATAGCTGGTATAAAAGCCTACAGGTAGTATCGGTTCCCATCCTCCAACGGAAGGAACTAATATAGATCCCTTTCTACGGTCTATCCTGGTTGTGCCACCACCCCATGGGTTTGTTTCCGGCAAAATCCTCAACAAACTGGTTGCCTCGCTAAGTTTGCTCTCGCCGAAAGGTCTTCGAGGTAGTGAAGCAAGAGAGCAGGTGATTGTGTAAGGATCAAATCCAGGAGGGAGAAGAGAGATATCAAAGAATGCCTCGGTGGTAGAGTTCAGAGGGATGCTAGAAGTCAAGAGGAGGTATGTCTCTGAATGCGAAGAGGTGGTCGTAGCGGTGATGATGACTTCATAAAGAGAATCCTTAGATCGAAACCAGTCGTCTTCTGCTTCTTGAGCAAAAACTATGCCTGGTGAGGTGATTGGCACACCATGGGTCCAAGAGGTATGGAGATCGAGTAGAATTGAGGCCGATACGTCGTTCGACAGGTATGGTTGGATTGTAGGAGCTAGCGATCAGCCCAGAAAGCAGCCAGAGTAATGCGAATCGACACACCGAAGGAAGAGTCAGAGTCAGCCCAGACAGCAAGTGAGTAAAGAGAAAGCCTAAAGCAAGCAAGGCCAGAGATATGCTTCATTCTCACTGCATCGAAAGTCAAGGAGAGGGATGCTCGATCGTTCGGGCGGCTTCATCTTCCCTAGCGGAGGGACTGCTGGCGAACCAGGCTGGTAGTGTTTCCCGCACCAGGATAGCCATTCAGTGTCCAGAGACAAAGAAGGACTGGCGATCAAAGAGAAAACTGTTGTCAATCCTATCCAATACATGCTAGCAAATCGACAGATCAACAGATGGTTAGACGCTTCTTTAGCTCGTTGGTTAGCAGCATGTTGAAAGAGACGGAGACTGCCGATGGACGTGATGGTCGAACTGTAATTTGGACTAGCTTCTTCTAATGAATTTCTTTTGAATTTCGTAGTCTCTTCTTGTAGTCTCTCCATACAGGTAAACACATCAACAATCAATCGTTCACTCAGTATAGATCAGCCTCCGTGTGCCATCTCTCCTTAGCTGATGGTTCCCGTGTATAGAAACCAGGCCCATCTGAAGGAGGATGATGACTTTCTGTCGCATGTGTTACTCGTAAGTGCTTTGTTTGGTCGACAATGGAAATATCGTCGTCATGATACATGGGCTGGTTTGTTGATCGTTCGAGATACTCACTCTGTTCTCTCTCTCTCTCTCTCTCTTTCTTTCCCAACTGTGTTCAACAATTCAGGACGTTTTTGGAACGGCTCCTGGTACAAAGCGTATGTGAAGTTTGTGACCAGAAGTATCCAGGCGGACAGAAACCTCAAACGGTAAAAGCTCACCCACTAGCTATCTTCCTTATGTCCATTTCGTAAATCGCGTCGGTTCATCGGTTTCCATAGTTGGAGTCCACAAATGCGACCAGTTAGGATTTGTTCCTCCCAAGGTCAACATGAGAACAGTGCTTGCAGTTGTTAAGGAGGTACGTCTTATCAGAAGCTCTCGAATCAGAATTTGGCTTAGGAAATCGACACCTAATCTATTGTTTGCATGGTCTCAGCATATCATATGTCATCAGGATATCCCCGGCGCCATCAGCGCTTTTCTCAGGTAAGTACATTTCTTCTGTTCATTGTCCTTCAAATAATCGTTCTGAACTTCCGTTCCATGTTCTATCGGTACAGAATTCACGGAGTCAGACTGTATCTAGAGCCGAAAGTAGCGCAGGATAGGAAGAGGCTTACAGAGTTTCAGACGTTCGTCGTCTTGCATTCTGTATAGTTCCTCGTGCGAAAACGCGCATATTGACTAATACTTCTTTGTAACTTCTCCGATCGTAGCCATCTGGAACACTATCTCTTGATCTATTGTTCCGAAACGTACGTTCTAACCCCTCTCATAAGCAGCACTCGAAACTCACCAGATATGTTTGCTCTATCTTTTTCTTCTTCTGCCTTTAATATTGTTCATCAACAGCGCGATTGATATTGGGCGAACACCTCGTTACTCACATGTCTCTGGCAAGACCGAATTGGCAATTTATGCCACCAAGGAGATCTCCAAAAGGACAAAGCTCACGTACTTCATTCGAGGATCGCTTGCCCCTCTCTCTAGAAGAGAAGAGGACGAAATGTCAGGCTTTGACTCGAACCTTTATCATCACCTCACAGACCCACCTGCCACTGTCAACGGCCTAGCAACGGACAGACCAGAATCAAGCCCTGTCAAAGGGCCAGGCAAAAAACTCATCAAGTTGAAAGAAAAGGTTGGGAAGGGATCTCAGAAAGCATCCGGAAGCTCATTGGCTTCTGGAAGGGCGATGCGAGACTTTTCAGTCGTTTGGTCAACTGCTTTGAAAAGAAACGAGTTGTTCTTGGGGTGCGCAAAACATGACTGAAATATGTCACCATACTCAAGAGTTTAAAAAAGTTGCTGATTGATTAAACCTTCTGGTCTTTGTGTTGTCTGTTGCCCTGTGGTCGGGTTGCCTCTCAGACCTGCTCGGTTTTTGAACGTGAGTCTCTCCACGATTGTCAATAGACAAAAAGCCAACGTATTAAGGCAGCATACTACTTGCCAATATCCCTCATAGCACGACTGTCGACCAAACACTATCCTTTGTAAAACGGAGCATGGAATATCGTTTGAGACCATGCGAAACATCTTGCCTGGAGAGGAGCTTACAGCATACTAGTTGGTGCTCTGTTCACTGTCTCAATGCTTAGACGAGACAGTTGATTGAATTATTGAATCCATATGTGTTTTAATCAACCAACCATTATTCAGCGGAGATGACTACTTTGGTCCGAAGAACGACGAATGCTTATGTGCATCTTGCGAGTATGACTCGAAAGGTTGGTACAGCAAACAATCTAGCGCTCGGCCCCTTCCATCAACATCCACCTCACAATCTCCCGAGGATGATCAAGATTCCTTCACGTACACTCGGAAGACTCGATCGACATATAACCGAGAGCACAACTCTTTCCCCAACGTTCGATTTTCTGTGTCCCGTAAAGGAAAAGAGATAGAAGGCACCATCTGTTCCTCAAATGAAGAAGACAATGATGAGGCGTGGTTCTGTAGGAGGTGTAAAGGTGCTTTGGAGGAAGTTGATCCAGAGTCGAGCGTGTTGAATCTACACTGCGTGAGGTTAGACTTTGTTTTTCTCTTGTTCTACCTTCTTCAAATATCTGATTGTGCATGCCGTTGAAAAATGACTCACCTGAATACATTGTCCACCTTCGTCCATAGATGCATCCGGCATAGGAAAATCTTTGGTTTAAGTTGGCCTTACCGACCGATACCTGTAAAACGACCAAAAGACAAAAAGAGGGCCACCCCAGAAGAAGAGTTATCCGAAGCGCATGTCACAACAGATGATGATTCTTCATTAGATTGTATCTTATCGGCCGTAAGCTCTGAAGATAATTTCCAATGGACAGGAGAGATTGACTCGGATACAGAAGAAATCGACCCATGTCTGCCTCTCATCTTGTAAGTTTCTACCTCCTCCCACACAACTACCGGGAGTCAAACATCTTCACGTTGTCCAAGCTTCCATGCCACTGACTGAACTCGATGGTCTCTTCAAACTATCATTGATTAGCGCGCTAGACGAGCATATAATCGAAGTCCCTCCTAAACCAGATCCTAAAGCTCCTCGACACCCTGTTCCTCCTGACAGGCCTGTGCCGTTATCATACGAGGATGATCTTCCTCCAATACGAGAAGTGATCGTAGATCACAATGTGGGTTCTTGAAGTATCCTCATTAGATCTAGTCTTCTCTTTGGCTGATGAATATTTACACTGTGATGTTTGTAGAGGAAACTATACCAGGTAGAAATAACGATACAAGACCGCACAGCTGTCGTGTCAAGAGATGCTTGTTCTAGGTGGGTTGTTAAATGCACGTTGGAAATTATCTGAACATTTTTGATCCGACAACTTACCTGGGCTTTAAAACCTTCATCCCAATAGCTGGGTCCAGTTAGATTCTATCCTGTTTCTAGCCGGACTTACCAAGAGAAACACAAACAAAGTGTTCGCTTCTTTGCACAGTGGAAAGAAGCATCCGTACAGTGCTCGTCCTGGGGAATATTCCAAACCTCCTACATGGCAGGGCATCTGGTGAGCCAAATCCCAATTGTTCCATGAAACATTCCTTCTCAATGTAGACTGATATGTCCTGCATACTTCTCCGTGGTTTCTTAGGGTTTCCCTACCAACTGCCGCTCAATTCAGCCAACGCTATGGTTCGTTACCTTAAGGTACAGAGTCTATCCAGAGAAGTAATAATTCACCTGACAAATTTCTCATAACAGGTGTACAATACCCCCTCTCACAGATTCTTCTTCCATACAGCGAATTCAAACGGCTGTGTCAATCTCTGTTCTCACAAACGACACCAAGCGAAAATACCAAAGAGTCTCCAACGGAGCAAAAGATCAGCCGCTCCCTGTTGCTGAGAGAAGCAAGAGTGCCGGCAGTTACAGATATCGAAGTGATCACAATGACAGATTCTTCAGATTCAGATACATCCGACCAACATTTACCAATAGTCAGTGCTCTTCTTCTTTCTGCGCGAGACCCTCTCTTAGTTTGTTTCTTAAGCAGACATAGCACAACGACTGACATCAATGCTCCCTACATCTTCAAAGTGGTTGGGAAAGCACTTCCCCTTGATAAGAAAAGCTACCGATGAAAGAAAGAATAAATCACCAGATCCGACTGCTATAGTATTTTCATTATCCGACCCAAGCTTATCGTCGAAACGTAAAGCATTAGACAGTCCAAACGGCAAGGTATGCGAATATGTCCTCCCACGAACAATGCTTGCTGTATTTGAGGCCACGCTGATAGGGATTTCCATGTTTGTATTGTCATCTGGTGCCAGACTTCTCCAAACTCTACATCATCACATCGTCGTCGTCGACGAGAACTTGGTCGATCGCGAACGCGATCGCAATCTCCACCCTCACGCCGCGGTATATCTCCTGGTCCCAGATTGTTCTTCGCCTCCAACTCTCCGTCCGTTAACGATGATAACGGCATTGGGCCATTTTTATTTACACTTCCTATTACTAACAACGAGACCGTCCATCAAGCCATCGCTTCTGAGGTGATGCCTTCCTCGGATAGATCTGGATCCGAGCCGGATTCGGATGTTCCTATATGGGAAGCGTTTGAGTTTGAACGTCCCGCTGAATCTGAGTCCAAGTTGGAATCCGTACCTCGTCCTCGATCCGGATGGAGACCTATTCCTAGACCGACTGAAAATCTGGAAAACGGGTCTGATCTGAACGACTTCCCACCCCTTCCCGACCCTCGGTACAAACCAACCGGAAGGAACGCCTCGCAGAGAGTGAAATCTACAAGACGTTCTACCGGTTCTTCTCTGGACACGTCTGCCCCGCATTCTAGAGAGAAACGTGGGATGCCTAAAGCTAGTTCTCTCAAGAACAGCAACTCGCGCGGCCCACCTCAGAAGGACGTCGCGATTAACAGAGCTAATCCTTCTCTCTCTCCGACACGCTCTCGACCTCAATCAACAAAAGACCCATGGGCAGCGTTCCGAACGACTCAACCTGTCGACAGGAACCTCACAGCATCACAATCTGACGACGTCACGGAAGGAACAGCTTTTACAAGAAAAGATAGGGACAAGCAGGATGAGGATGAAGATGAGGGCGCAAGTGACCTATTTGGAGATGAGCCAGGGAGAGATGGAGATGATGAGAGAGACGGTGACGAAGAGAAGGATGAGAATGATGTTGGTGACCATGGTGAGCCATGGATGGTCAAGAAAGAAGAAAAGAGTGAGAGTAAGGAGGAAGAACACGAGGAGGGTCCAGCGATTGAGGATGTCTACCCGGCCATTCGACCGGTCGCGCCAGATCCAGACTACTTCGTCGTGTCAGACACATCGGATAGCGATGATCTAGAGGTCACGTCAGTTTATCGGGAGGTGGAGTGCATTCTTCATGGTGGAACGGTCAACGACCCCTTGGTGTTATCTGATTGATACTTTTCCTGTTCTCGTTCTTCCTTTCTCTAGTTATGTTTTGATTTACGATTCTTGCATAATTTGATATTTTATATACCCCTCTTTCATCGTGACGTCTTTGTTATCTTGTGTATAGAATATTCCTGAGTTGTACAATTCACATTTGTCTCCATCGGAGCTAACAGCAGAAGAAAATACGTGACACAAGATGCACTGGGCAGGGGTACAACGGAGATGCAAATGATCTTTTACAACACAAGACGTCAACTCTCTCGTTTTACGAGCTGTACTTCCGCCTGATAGCTTTAGCGATCGTCTCCAGCTGAATGTTGGATGTTCCCTCGTAGATGGCGCCAATCTTCGAATCTCTGTAGAAAGAGTGAGGAGAGCCAAGAATGGGTCAGTTAGGACCAAACCTGACTACGACAGGAAGGTTGAGGATTCGACGAACCGCCAATACTTCTCAATTCCCGTCTACGTTCAGGAGGAAAGAACAGTTGCAAAAGTTGAGTTAAGGTTTAATTTTATATGCAACATCATAGAGTCCGTTAATTTCTGAGCTGACCTCTCGAGTGAAACCAACGCCCCCAGCCCATTCAATTGCGCTTCCCGCTGCCTTTTGGGCGACAACCGATCTGTATAGAAAACAATTTGGAGACTGTTGAGCTTTGTGAATCCATCGCGGCCAAGGGAGTCTATACTCACGAATACCATTTGGCCATCTACAAAACCGACATGAATTAGAACATACATATTCACAGTCAGTTCGATAGATCAAGAGTGAATTTCATATTAAAGAGGAAAATCATGACATACAGCTGCCTCTTTTGAGAAGGACTGCATCGAAATGAGACAAAGGCGGTCAAAGACGTAAGGAAATACATCGCGGATATGAGTAGAAGGAAGAGCATGAACATACCTTGCCCTCCTCCTTCAGCCGAGCAGCGTTGTACGTCAGCAGCCGAGCAGCTTCGATTTCTGTAGCCACCTGTGAGCCAAGAACGTGTATTCGACAGTCACACAGATCGAAGATCGATACACCGTTAGAAGACATTCATTTGTACGAGACGCTTGGAGCGAAACAAACTGACCTCAGCGAACTGGAAACCCATTCCCTGAAACTCTCCGACTGGCTTGCCAAACTGTTTTCTCTGCAGAGCGTAAGAAACAGACTTGTCGAATGCACCTGATCGATAGCAAGAACAGGGTACTCTGGATGAATATGGGGGGCATGGGTGCACATGTGAGATAGATCGAGCATACCTTGAGCCAAGCCTACCATCTGAGCTGCAATTCCGATTCTGCCTTCATTCAATATTTCGATAGCAATCTGTTGATCGATACCAGACGATTAGACATCTGATCCGAGCGCCGGACTCGGTCACGTATCGTGGAGAGCAACAACGTACCTTGTAGCCCTTTCCAACCTCCCCAATAACAGCACTAGCAGGAACGTAAACATCATCGAAGTCCAAGGTGCTATACGACACATAGTACACATATACAGATATGTCAGACAGAGGAATGTTTTGTGTGTTTTTGATTCTTCTCTCATTCCCAATGACATCACGAACCAAGTACTGCTTGCTCTGATCCCAAGCTTGATCTCTTTCTTAGCTACTTTAACGCCCTGATCCTTCTCTACGACGAAACAAGTGATACCCTTGTACCCTAAAGAGGGATCTATCGTGGCGAACACAAGGAAGATCTCTGCTTCATAGGAGTTAGTGATCCACATCTTTGAGCCATTCAAAACGTAACCGTCTCCTTGTTTTTTGGCTGTGGTTCTGAGAGCAAAGGCGTCCGATCCGGACGCAGGCTCAGAGAGAGCAAAGGAGCCAAGCTATGATTGGAGAATACGGCAGAGCGGATGTATTGAAAGTTCAGTTTGGAAACAGAGTTAAATCAGATGAATCCTTTTCATATGCCTCTTGCCTACAAACGAAGGAAGAAGCTCACCTTGGACTCTGACATCTGGGGAAGGTACTTCTCCTGTATCTCTTTCGAGGCATACGTTCTGAAGATTGTGTTACACAGAGTTGTGTGAACATCTAACAAAACAGACACACTCGGATCCACTTTGGCTAGCTCTATACGTGACAACGGTAAAGATTGTACCGAGCTCGACTAATAAGCGCCAAGACCAAGGAACCATCGATCTCAAAGTATTCTTGATGAACAAACCTTCGATGGCTATAATTGCGCTCACGAAGGAGCAACCCGAGCCTCCGTAATCGGGACTGGTCTCGATTCCCATCAGCTGCGAGGATGTAAATTGTAAGCGGACTGATATCAAAAAAGAAACTGGAGTGTCTAAGTACAGACAGACAGAGTACTCACCCCTTGCTCATACAAACCTTTGATAATTTCTGGGTCCATCATCTCCTTTTCATCCATCTCTAGCACCTTGGGAGCGACAACGTCCTCCGCAAACTTTCTTACTACATCGTTCCGATCACGAAGGAAGGAGATATAGATATCAGAGTAGTGTTCGACGCGAGTTGGATGAGAAATCAGGGAAGAGAAAGAACGGACCAGACTCTCGGAGCATCTCTTCCTCCTCGGTGAAGGTGAAGAGCGAGGCCGGAGTATAAGGTTGCTCAGCATTGCGCTTGTATTGACTGATCGCGAACTGCCGGGTTCTGTAGACAAGTCGTAGGCGAGACAAAGCAAACTTCAAAACGTGAGTTCCGGTCGATCGGGAAGGCTGTAGAAAAAAGAGTATCCTTAGGTAACACTGACAGGACAGGAAAAGCTCTAGGAAGAGAGCGGCTGACAGTTGATTTGAGGATCGGGCGAGTGATTGAAGCAAACATGATGTGTGTGTGTGTGTGTGTGTGTGTAGATATACGATTGCAAGATCGGACGAACGGGATGCTGTATTGACTGCTGCTAGAGTTAGCAAGTTGCTCGATCAAAGAGAGAAGAAGACTGAAGAAGAGAACGATTCAGGTGGATGAGTCTTGAGTGGAAGGTTTAAGGGTTCAGTGTAAGAAGTACGTTGAAAGGAACTCGGACAACAAGGATCTACCGGAGAGTTCTTGCTTGAGCTCGGCTGTGGCAAGAAGCCGAAAGCCGGGGGTTAGTCACCAGATCGAACTAGTTTAGGGCTAGCCTTCGGTCACTTGGCTAGGCCGATCCGGCCGCCGATGATGACCTCATCATGCCCTGATAATTATTGTCCGGTTGATCGATCGGTTTCACTCAGATCATCCTATGTAGCATATGGATCATCCCATCCTCGACATCGAACGATTCTGCACCCATTCATCCATACCATAGGCGTAAATACGTTGACACTCACATACTCACACGTACACACACACACTCACACACACACTCACACACACTTGCAGAGAACCTACTCACATATCATGCCTGTCTCTAGAGCCATCCTACATCTCGTCAGTTCAGCTTCTCTGATGGCTTGATCCGAACATCCGTCCCTCCGATTTTAGTTGCGCTTGGTCGTTGACAACTGGTCGTTACATAAAATTCATCTTTCTAACATGTAGGCAGCGCTCGGTTACACCAGCTGGGGATACCAGAAATTCAACACTCTTGTGTTTGCAAAGTACTTTAGCCATCAGTACGGTGGTATGACCCAGTTTCTCACAATCCTAGGCTTGTACGCCAGTCAGATCTGTATGGGTACCTCAATCCTGGCTGATTTGACAGGAGCAAGAGGTAAGATCGATCCTTGTGTATGCGTGATCGAAGTCCGATCTGGCTTCGATCGATGTGAACCTTGGACGAATCAATCTCACTTTCAACGCTTTGCTTCTTGGTTTGAAAATACAGTTCTCAAGAAAGCGAAGCGTGTTTTGCTACTCATATCCTTACCCGTTCGTGGCATGTTATCAACATTCAGGCGGCCTGTCTCCGTTCCCGCGCATAGTTCTTCTGACTGTTCATTTCCTCTCCTTATCGATCCGTTCAGGTAGAAACGGTGGTGTCAGCAGTCTACGTGCGTTCATACTTCACCAAAAACATATGTCTTGGTTCAGGTTCATCGAACAACCTTGTCCTTTTCTTTTTCTTCTTTCTCCAAAACTGATTTCATAATCTTCTCTAGTGGCCCCTGGTACTCCTCGCACCCTTCCTGTTGGTTCCAGAGCTGAACGAGGATGTCTCATCGTTCGATCCGACTGTGCCGACATTCATCAAGATTCCGATTTTAATAGACTTGGCGCGTGAGTGTCTCAGTGTCCTGTACAGGTTATGGATGAAACCAGCGTGTATAACTTAAAGCTGAATGTATAATCCATTCTTCTCGATCGTTCTATGTCGGAGAATAGTTCACGCCGCCCCAGGCGCCACTCTCCTTGCCGATTTCTTCCTGTTTGAGAAGCCATACCTTCCCCCTCAATCAACCACTGGCGCACTTTACGCCACCGTCTTTCTCGCTACCGGCTATGCATCCTGGGCGGAATGGTGTGCCTATCAAAACAACGGGATATTTCCTTATCCTTTCTTGACCGTTAGTCTTTCTGTACTTGCACCATCATTCTTACTTGTGGCCTGACAATTAGCTTGCTTGAATACGCAATCATCTCTCTCTCATCACCCGTAATGAAACTTGTTCAGATCGCGCCTCTTCCTGTACGAGGAGCGATCTATGCCGGAGCCTCTTGGGCAGCTCTTGCGTTCTTTAGATTTGTCAACGGTCAGAAACTGAAATATCATAGAGGTGTTGCCAACGGGAAGGCTAAGACTGGTTGAATGATGACTTCTTTTTCCGAGCTTTCGACGAGAGTGTCTTGTTCCGCTCAATCTATATTCATGTTCAAGACGGGTATATCTTCAATGTATCTATATATTCATGTTCTATCTGTAGACCGAACTTTGGTCAACAAGCCGATAGAGAAAGAATGAGGATGTATCATAGAAAATTCCTAAGACGCGTCTGAAAATTGATTTCTTGTTTCCATTCGACGCGTCGAGTTTGGCTGTTCGGCAGTCATCCATCCATCAGCATTACTTGAACCATATAGACCTACTTACCCTCTTTAGTTCATACACCTAACCTTCCAACAGAGCTCTCGTTCGCAGAAACACAAGCACGGTCATGTCAAATCCAAACAGGATGTCCCTCGCTGGGCCTCCACAACGAATGCAATCCTCTAATCCATCATCCTCTAACCCGTCATCCCAGCCGTCAAGTTCACAATCAAACTCACAAAGCAATCGAAGACGTACAACCACACAACTCATGGCCAATTCCAACGGAGGGAATGGAATGGGAAGTCAGATGGGCAATTCGGGATTCAGAGGCAGTCTGGCTGGTGGAGGAAGGATGGATGCAGGCTTTGGCACCGGTCAAACCCCTAGGAAAGGAAACAGGTTTGTTTCTTCCTTCTCTCCTTCTCTCCTTCTCTCCTTCTCTTTATATCTTGTTAATAGCCTCCAAGCATATTCTCCTCAAGATGTGTATGCTGTTCGAAATGAGTACTGATGCATTGTATATCGTTCCGTTTATGTTTTGTTTGTGTAGCTCGTTGAAGCGATCATCTATGTATGGTGGGGCTGGAGGACCAAGCAATGGCGGTGGTGGGGGAGGCGGTCGACAGTCCATCGTCAACACACTCACACCTAATACCGCTCGTCTGCACACATCGTCACTCTCTCATCCACCGCCATTGACCACACGAGATACTCGACCGCTCAAGGACAAAGCGTATCAACAAACCTGCAGGGATCTCATCCTATCCTACTTTCATCGAAACCCTCGAGCACCTCAAATCACGCCCAAATCATTAACTTCCCCTACGCAAGTAGAATTCCAACAAATGTTCAAATTTCTCGTTCAGAACGTGCTAGACGAAGACTATGTGTTTGGAAGAGGAGGCAAAAAGTTTGAGGAAGAGTGTATCTTGATCCTGAAGGATCACCGATACCCAAGTCTAGATGGTTTGAGCAGAACGGGTATAACCGCGCCGGGTGGTCCTCAGTGGCCTACGTTGTTGGCAATGTTAGCTTGGTTGGTTGATCTCTCCCAGGTACGTAGCTTGTTCTCAGGCATTGGTTCTCATCTTCTTCTGCCTTCTTGGTGATCAAAAGACGCGACAAGCTAATTGGAGGTACACAATCGCAGGTCAAAGAAAGCTGGGTCGAATGCTCATTATACGAAGATCCGGACCTACTACCGTCGGATCGCATCCCACTGGATGCAGAGAATCTCGAATTACTGTGGAGTTATGAGTATGCTAGTGCAAAATATGCTCGATGGATCGAAGGAGGAGAGGATTTCGAAGAAGAGGATGCGATCATGAGTGAAAACTTTGGTTCGTTCTTTCTTTTGTTGATTCAACGTTCTTTCTATCTTCTCTTCAAATTGGTCCCAAGTGAAAAAGTTAGGAGAAAAACTAAATTGGATCTAGTTCGGTGTTCTTAGCGAGAAAACACCAGGCTTGGCAGGATGAAGTGAACAGATTAGAAGCCGAGCTTCCAAGATTAATAGAAGAGCGCGACATCTTGAATTCAACACCAGTCAGTGCTTTCCTCCTCATAAACATCCACTTTGCATTTGGATATCTCTTGATCTTATTTGTACCCACTGAACATTCCAATAATGCCTTCTGTACTTTCTCCAGAGTCCGCTGGTCAAGCTCGAACAAGATTATCTATTGTACGAGTCTGACAAGAGAAAATTCATCCAGTGTATACAACATCATTCGAAACGGAAGGAAAAAAGAGAAGAAGATAACGTTGCGCTCCTAGACCGGATAACGGCTGCTCGTAAGTTGCGATTTTATTTATGGCTGCCCCAATGCCGTCTCAAAATGTAAACTCACGACATCCGAGTGTTGTTCTGTCGATGTCATTAGAGAACGAATTGGCCGATCTTCGAGCTCGAAAATCCAACGTGGACGCTCGGGTGAAGGCCCAAGGACTCTCTATGGAAGAAGTTCAACAGATGAACACAGAGCACCGGACGCTCACTGCGTCCTTGGAAGATCTTCGTGAGAAATCCACACATGCTCGAAACGAAGCCGGCTCCAAGGAGATGGCTGTGGCTCGTCATTTCGATATGCTCGAAGCTCTCTCTCAAGAGTATAGTTCTACAAATTTTAGACTAGGTCTCTTGCCGGAAACGCCGTTCGAATTCAACGAATATGATTTCACGCTCGAAGTTGATTTTGCAGGAACAACACCAGAGTCGATCTTGAGCGTCAACCCGAAAACGTCCAGACAGGGGCTATATGTCTTTTTGAAAGCGATGAGGGACGAGACCGCTCTATTGGAAGGGAAGATCATCCAAACTGATGATGAGCTAGATAGAGTCAACCAGACGGTCGTCCAGTTGAAAGAGGAGGTCGACCTACAGACCAGGCAGCTGAAGAACACATCTGACCAAACCGAAATCGCAAGAAACGTTAGTTGTTTGTTTCTCTTCCTTCTCGTCCTCTTCCGTTTTTCCATCATATCTCATCTTCTCTCTGTCTTTGGCGAAAAAATACATGTGAAAAAAAGACGATGGCAGGCGAATCAGCCGAATTCTCAAGGCAACAACAAGCGATCAATGAAGAAATCGCTCAAGCACAAGCTACGAACCGTCAAGCGCTCCTCCTGGCGGAATCCAATGTTGAATCTCTTAAGATAGAGTACGTTCTCTCATTCTTACTTTATCTTCTCTACTTCTTCAACAAACTGACAGAATAAACAATTTTTTCCCCTTTAAATAAGACATAGCAGACTAGTCCATCGAACGAACAAGCTCAAGGACGATACGCTAGAAGCAATCATCGAACAAACAGATTTTATCATCAAATTCAAAGAGTTAACAGGCGAGGCACTGGAAGGTTTGAAAAAGTTTGCAGAACTGAACTAAGCAGAGTCTTCTCTCTCTCGCGCGCACACAGGGGTCTGGTCGGAGGGTTTCTTCTTTTTACTTCCTTTATATATATACCTTATTAAATTAAATCTCTTTAGTTTTACGTATTTGCTTGTTCAAAGGTTTCCGTTTATCCGTATCATCTTCTCTTGATGATGGGGGTTTCTAGTACGCTTTCTCCTTCTCCTTTCGACCTTTCGCCTTTTTGTTTTGCGTCTTTTGTCTCTCTATATAACTGTATATAGTTCGCGATCATCAACTTCATGATACCACTGATGATATATGTGCCTCTTCTGACAATCCTGTCGCCGTGTCTTTTGTCGTTTGAGATCGAACAAAGTTCGTCTCGTAGAAGCGGTCACTTGATCGTTCGATCAGTGAAGGAAAAAGTCATGACAGATCAAGTCTTGCAGTCTCGCGGATCAGAAAGATTCTAGACTAAGATGTTTAGCACATAAAGGGAATCAAACAAAGAACATAGAAAGGTGATGGAGAGATGGCGACAATAGAGAATTGCATAGTGACAGAACAGTAGACAAGTAAAAGAAACTGATTTATGAAGCGCAGAGAGAAGAGAAGAAAAACCATAAAGCCACTAGAGAAACAAGGAGAGAGACAAAAAGGGACCCGATATATGAATGAAAGAAAAGGATAGAAAACCAAACCTTCAAGCGGTCAACGCCTGAATTGTATGGCTGTCATCTGTTGTCGAGCCCGCTTGAAGTACAAGGAAAGAGGCCTTGGGGACGCTGACCATCAGTACGGTCGCCACGTCGCCTACCGTCTTTCTCAATTCAGCACCGGCATCTGATTGATCAGGAAACGTAGAAATAGATTTCACAAGAGGGAGAGATATGCACCGACATCAATACCACACCCGTGTCATGGCAGAGAAACGAAGAAATTCAAACGAAAGACTAACCAGGCTGTTGTCCGTTCTGGGATAAGATCGAAGCAACCTCTCTACCCGTCTTGTCAATCTTCAAAGTTGAATACCGACTCCTACCGGTGACAACCACAAGTTGTGAGCGTGCCGAAACGATATGACTAGCACGCTCAATGATTGACTGTAGCGGGGTGGAAGAACTGATGGTCTCGAAGGTCATCCGAGAACTGGAAGCCGTTGAAAAGTAACTCCAAGCTCGTTCGTCCGCTTCTTCTGATCCATCGGGTTTCTGCAGACTCAATCCGGACTGTGTCGGAAAGAAGAAGGTTAATGCTATGTCAGCGGGAGAAGGACATAAGGTTGTTCACATCAACATCAGAGACGTACTTTTCGAGGGAACGTCAGATGATTCTTGAACATCGCTGCTTCATGCTTCTCCAATTCTATTGGGTTGACGGCGTTCGAAGACGTGTTGGTTGTGAACTTTGAAAGCAATGCTCCACCAAGATGGAAAGAGGATGAGACAAGCCTGATGGCTGTTGCTGTCGTTCCTGGGTTGCTACTACATAGTTGATGTGCGAGGGAAAGCGCCAGTCGGTCGTCCGCTCCGCCGGTGAAGACAACAAACAAATGCTGTTTGATCAATGGATTAGACTCGCCTCGTTGGGCGTAAACAGCAATCTGAACAGGAGAAGTAGTTCAAGTACCAGACGTGTTAGTAAAAGAATAGAAAATGCCTCGAATATGGTCGCAATCGACTGAACATCCTTACATCCTTAGTCGACTCAGCCAACGTTTTTCTCAAGAATTGGCACCACACCGAATCACTCGATCCGAGGAGCGCCTCAACATGGCCGGCCGAGGTGGACGAATGAATAGTTTCCTGCCCTTCTTCACCCGCAGGGCCTGAGAATGAAGGGTGTCCAGACCAAGGAATCACCACAAGCTTCGACCGGGCCGAGTGAGAGATAATGCTGTCGGTGAATGACTCGAACGGAACTATTGACATTGATGGGATCACTGGTATGTTGTTTAATTGGCCATACTGTTCCGATCATCAAGGCGGATTTCCGTCATGTCAAGCGTTGTCAGTATTGACCGTTCAACGGGCCGCTTAACAATCATGAAGCTGAAGAATGTCGACCAAAGAAGACTGACTGTTTTGAACACTTGCATGGCCATATCCCTATGCAGGATATCGTCTTGCTCAGTCACTTGCATAACCGCACTCATTCGATGAGTGAGTTCCACAAGACGGAAAGCTTCGACGGACACCGGCGGTGGCGAGTCGAACAAAGGAGTTTTTTCTGACGAGAATGACTCGCTCTTAAAGAGCTGCATCAAGGTCATAAGAGAAGCTACAACAGAGCACCAGGGCGAAAGAGTGGTGAATAAGTGCGCGTCTTGTGTCTAACAGACTTTCATGTTAAGACGACTACTTACGAATCTGCTCCATCTTGGCCAAGACAACAAACAAGTGTGATGTATGGAGCCGAACCCCGGCAACAGAAAGATCTGTGGAAGACGAAGCTGATGTGGTGGTTCCAGCAGGCTTGCTTGAGGCGTCTTGGCTGCGCTGGGCGCTGTAGATACACAAATATCAAGTCAGTCAGACAACACGATAGTCACAACGAATCAACTTCAAGCATCAAAGAACAGATCGTCTACACATACGCTAAGGATTTTCGGAGATGAGCAGGATAGACCCAGATTGTCAACGGGGTCGTCTGTTTGCAGATACAACAAGTAAGAAGAGCCCAGATTTTCAGAATATATGACTAGAGGAAACTGTGCTCGGTCCGAAGAAGAACCAACCATAAGAGTCAAGACAATAGCCATGAAGACAAACATCGAGAACGCCCTAGCTGAAAGAATTCCCGCGGAGAGACCTTTTAAGGACGACCAACAATACATTCCGATGTGGTCAGTTGAGAGAAACGGCAGTGCTAAGTGAAGATTGATGACACTCACCGACGTTGAGAACAATGAGTTCGACAAGGCCCTTGCACGACATGAGCGTTCCAACAGCGAGAGCTTCTCGGTGTTCAAACTTGTTCAACAGGGCGGCAGAGTAACATCCTGTAATTTCAGCCAGTGAAACGATGGTTTGAGGTTGATCGTTATTCTCTGATTTCTCTTCAAGGCCGAGACATATTGGACACGACTTGTCGACACATACCTCCAAACTTTCCAATAAAGGCGACGACGCAAAGGAGGATGCTATATTGGTTTGAAACAACACATCTGGAATCAGTAAGCGGACGATGAGAAAAGCTTGATGTAACTACACTGACGTGTATCCCCAAGCTATGAGAGGGTGAAGGATTTATTGAGGAAAGGAAAAGAGAGACATAAATAAGATGAACTCGGTCGATATCTTGACAACAGATCCTTACTGATTCCATTGTCTAGTAACCCCAGGTTGGTCTTCAAACCCGAGACTATGATAAGTGGATCGATCTATGATCAGTCTTGACCAACAAGATGCTCACATCATATCATCGAAAGATGGCTTACGAGTGAAATACTGTTTTGGCCACGTACCAAAAGAAACGAATAACAGTATGTAGCCGGTGAGTGACAAGGAAATGGTTATCATCGTGATTGTGAAAGTGGCCACTCACCAAAGGCAAAAAGATGATCGTGATTAAATCCTCGATTTTCTCAACCAGAACGATGGCAATCTCTCTTGGCACGGCAAACGCGCATAAAAACCCACCAAAAATCACATGGACACCGATGATGTCGGTCATGAATCCAGACACAAAGATTAACAAGAGAATAACCATCCTGAGAAGCAGCAAAGGTGTGGATCGTCAGCAATAGGCCAACCAGGCGATGTATGTACACAGATGGACATACATCATCATAGGTGTCGGATGACCGGATTCAAGACTTCCCGTCTTTCGGGCGAGCCATCTGATAGCCCACCGAACAGGGTAGAGTAAGAACTGAGGCGGTAGCGTGATTAGTTGGCTACAAAGAACTAGGGGTTTTCTTTCGGAAACCCGATCAAGCCAAGATGGAGACTCACCAAGGTCCAACCGATGGCAGTGAGAAGAACGTAGACGGCTTTGACTCCCGAGCTGGCACCATCGTTACCGGAACTCGAATTTACTAGAGCCACTGTCAAGGCCAAAAGAACCCAGCCGACGACGTCGTTCCCAACTCCAGCAGAGAGCACGATGACACCGATAGTAGTGTCGAGAAGTTTGAGCTCGGTCAAAATACCTGAAGATAGGAAAAAAAACTCGAATAAGAATTCAAGACTTCTATGGATAGAGGCGAGAGGCAATGTTTGATCGACGTACGACACAGTACAGGAAAGGCGGTGATGGACATAGCTTAGTGAGTTGAGAGGTCGGATTTGATTATACAACAGGGTCAGTTAGAGCTAGAGAAAGGAGTAGGAACCATAAACGACGGACCTGTTCCAACAAAGAGAATGAAGTGACTGAAGTTGACTGTGGGCTCGATGAAATTATGGTAGATAGGAACTGCAATCTGTTGTTCGGGCCAGGAGTATAGATGAATAAGTCAAGTGTGAGCTGAGATGGCTTCTTCAGTTGTTGACACTTACCGCTGCACCCAGACCTGATTATGTTGGTGAAGAAAGCGAGGTGTTTTGGCGATCAACAGAGTATGTTCTGAAGATTGAGAATACAATCAGAAGACATACCAAACGGGATGATCATTCCCGCAAGCGAAATCGATATGGCTGCTCGGGCATTCTTCCTAATGATCTGGACGTCGACCTTTGGAAAGGTGGTAGAACACGAGCGAGGGGATGAGCGGGTCGATCGAGTGATGCATCGGGCGACTGAGACAATTTCGGTCAGCTGGACGTACCTCTAACCCGACAAGGAACATGAAGAGCAACAGGCCTGAGAGAAACAGCAGTAACTGAGATTCAGACTATGCGAACTTGCGCCACGATATAACAACATGACATGTTGAAGACCAACCAATGGTAGACACAAGGTTCAGATAGCTTAGACTGGCTGAAGGGAAAATGCTCTTTGTGAAACCGGGGATTCTGCCAAGCACTGTCGGACCAAGGACGATACCGGCGAGGACCTCAGCGATGACTCTTGGCTGTCTCAACGGAGTGAGCGCTAAGGAGAGAATCTGAGTAAAAGACACGACCATGAACAGCTATATTATTACCCAGATAGTACGTTCCAGGCAGGGCAATCCACAGTTCCAACAGGGTTTCGGCATATAAGGAGAGAAGAAAAAGAAGGTGTTAGCCAAAACTCGCTCGACTTGGAATTTACATGGCAGACGGACCTGGATGATGAAGAGAACGATGGGATCATCTACATCGAACGAAGCAGGATTCCGTCCGAACAGGACACCTGCACGAAGCAGAGTGAAAGAACACCAAGGAAGCAACACATGGTCAAGAAAGAAGAAAGACGAAGAATGAGCTCCAATTGATGATCGATAACAAGACGCGCGTTCTGGAAGACAAGCACAAGCCAAGCGAACTAACCTGCTGAGGTGGATGTTGATCCAGCCATGACTGATCGAACTGAAGAATTTCAAGAGCAAGTAGAGGGAGCTACTATCTGTGAATGTACCCTTGATGTGGGTTCCTTGATGTGTTGCTGTTGCTGTTGTCGCTGCTGACGATGATGGTGGTGTTGATGATGATATCAGTTCCAGTCGACTGTGCGGAACTCTGGGGTGTTCGGGATCCCGGCTAAGGAATGCGCAGTCAGGGTGATCGTTGGTTGACCCTATAGGACGTACACTCAAGGGAGCGCAAGAATAGTAGTAGAGACTGGATGAGATATATCCTCGTTTGTCTATACGCAAACATACATGTACGTAACGGGTACATGGTCAGTAGGTGGCTATGTTTAAAGTGGTCAAAGTGGTCGACGAGTCTCATAGCGAGTAAAGTACGCGCTGGCTGTGTTTCTGATCTTGTGCTTCTTTAACGGAAGCTTCCGTCAACAGGAAGAAAACATGGTGTTGTGAGAAATACACGTTGACTGTGTGTGTGTGTGTGCATTATATACTACATAGTATGATCACGTATACAAGTTGTCGGAAAGTGCAAAGAAGAAAATGCAAACGGAAATGAGAGGAACAACCACGACTCGAACGAATTCACACACGTTCAAACCTACAGCCTATCCTTATTACAACGTATCTCGTTCGATGCAAAGAAAAGAGACTGAAAGAAGAAGAAAGAACATACGAGAAAAATGATTGCCATCATCTTAAGGTATCCATGGGGTTCCGAATATAAGATCCCGTCCTCTTGTCCAGGTTTCATCAGGCCGCCGGTTATTGTCATCAGTCTGGTCATCTTTCGGCGACATCTTGAAGACTGTCTCAACCTCAACATCTGTACCTTCCGCTACACTCACTCTGTCTACTTCGAGCGAGTTGGCTGTCGTGGCAGATATTGGTTTGAGGAACAACTGATGAAATGCTGGCTGTTCCACCGGGGGCGGTGAAGGTGGTGGAAAGATCAATATCAATGTATCCTCATCAATGTTACAGATCGATCGGATAATTCGAAGCGAAACCGAATGCTTGTACGACAATTTTGTCGGCGGGAGAAATGAAAGAATCGAAGACGATGCCAATTGAAAGAGCGAACTGAGCGGAGTCGTCAGCAACTCCGTCATTGAGTTTCTGGTTGAAGACGAAGAGGAAGTAGCGCCAGATTTAATGTCATTCACGGTTGAGGCTCGGGAGGGAAATGTTAAGTGTCGTTGGTATAGAGGTGATGTTGAATCGGTTGAGGTGAGCCGTCGTGAGTGTAGATGATGATAGTGGTGGTAGTGATGGTGGAAGCCGCCTTGCTCCCGTTCACCTCCGTGTTCCCGTCCACGCTCTTGCTCCTCTCCTTCTTCAGAAAGAGCTGTCGAACCAGAGACCATGGTGAATGGGCTGCTATCCCTCCTCCTTTTCTCTCCGTGCAGCCTCCATCTATCTGTGAACCCTGGTGTCTGTCCCGTCCCTATTCCTGTTTCAGCCCCCAGGCCTCCTCCTCCTCCGAAGCTGCCCCCTTCGGATCGATTCCGAACGCTTTCCAAGCCCTCCCAGCCATACTCCGATCCATCGTTGAGATCTAGAGCGGAAAGACCGTCATCCGTACTAGCGATGGTACTGTATGTATCGGCCGTTCGGCTGCTGAGAGACCGATGAAATGCCTCTGGTCGGTGAAAGCCGAGGTGGCCGTCAACCGAGGCCCGCGGGGTGATCCCCGGACTGGGAAAGTTGCCATGGCCATCGTGGGCGGGTAGACCGAGGTCATGCCAATAGAATGAAGCAGAAGGAGCTACAGGTACTGGTGGCGGGAGCCCACAGGTCTCTGCTCGAGGCGATGGTTTACAGAGTGATGTGTCTGATGTGAAGGAGGAGAACGAATTAGAGACTGGCTGTCGTGTCTGAGGATAGACCAAGGACCAACCGAGCTCTGTCGAGGCAGCCGAAGGAAAGAGGAGATCGTTATTTTGATACGAAGCAGAGGAAGACGCGATCGGAGGCGATCGCTGCCGAGGAGGAATCTTTCTCGGATGATAAGCTGCCATTGATAAAAGAGAATGTGCGTGTATAAGTGTGTGGGTGATAGCCAATCGGTTCCAGTTGGCTGGATGATGGTAAACGTCCTAAAGAAGGTTCATTAGAAGGTTCATTCAATTTCCATTCAACATTCTTTCTTCCACCCAACTTGCTCTTCCTTTCGTCATGTCGACACAACAGCCATCATCAATCAATCAGACCGGAAGTCAGACGACAGTTGAGACTCTGACCAATGATCTCCCAAGTTTATCGTCCACCGAGGTCGGTACACTTCGACTCCGAGGTAACCATTCAGAAAAAGCGGTCAAGAAGGTCAAGAAGGGTAAAGTCAGTTGGGTCGAGGGAACGATCGACAATGAGCATTTGAACAGAAAGAAGAGCAAGAGTACGTGTATCAAGTGCTGGTGTTCTTCTGATAGGAGAACTGTAGTATCATAACTCATCCTCCGGTCCTTTGATTCTGCTCTCGTGCACGCCCTGATAGTGTGCTGTATCTACCATAAACCTCGACCATTTGATGAATCGTCTTCGGATGAATCTTCTTCATGTTCCTCATCCGGTGATTCAGACCATGGGATTCCGAGTGCGATCAAGAAGAAAAAAAAGACGAAGAGACCACATAACCATCAACATGGTGAATGTTCAGATCATCATGGCTCGGCAGTTCCATCAGAACTTAACAAACTTGACGGAGGAGGTAGGAAAGCGTAGGATTGTTGCCGTCGTCGTCGTCGTCGTCATCATACTCCTCCTCTTCACTACATATTGTTTGAGCTTAGGCTCTCTTTTTGTACGCCTTTGGGTGGCTGCCAATATCCTTGGGTTTTGTCCTGCTCCTTTACCTCAATTCTTCATCCTAAATAGACGACTCCAGGTAGACCTAATCTTTGTGACCCCACCCATACCTGGCACAACTAGAGACAAAAACAAAGTCCACACATACATATGTATATACACGTTCGATCCCAGACCGACCAGGGTCTTATTTCTCGTTCATATTTTCAATCATGACCTTTGCTTCGCTACTCGAGTTTCTTCCCTGATCCAGCAGACCTCCCTGCCTTCTTCTCATTCAACTCGGCCTGTTCCTCTCGGAAGGCGACAGTGACGTAGCCTACTAGCACACAGTTTGCGACCACGACAGCGCTGATGGCTGCGTATGTAGCGTTTCCTATGTTGATGCCCAGTTATCAAGAGGAAATTCAATAAGCCCAGCAGAAGAAGTAGCGAAAGAAGCCGAGACAGTATGCGTGTCAGAAGAGAATAGGAGACGACCCAATGATGATCAGAACAAAACCAAGACGTACCAGGGAAGAAGCTCTTGATGGACAAGAAGTAGGTGGCTATCGGTGCGAAGGCAAGTGCGACTGCAAAGATAACCAACTTGATCAATGTCTTCCGTTGACTGGTAATCGGACGGATTGACAAAAGAGGGTTGCACAAGATGAAGCCTATCAGCTTGACTCGGGAAGATACCATGAGACCGAATGGCATACTCACACATCGGCATCGTATGTCGACATTTTGCCTACACCTACTGAGCTCATTTTTGTGTGTCTTTATATAGGCTAGGAAGAGGGAACCGTAAGGACGAGTTGACGATAGAAGATCTTTGTTGATGATGGTCGATGGAAAGGATGAACGTTTCTGAACGAATCACTTCCTTCTCGTCATCATCTAGAGCATCACCACCACCATCATCAACACATTCCATTTGATTTCAGTTTCTTTGTCTCTCGTGCTCCTGAACTGATGGTCTCATCCTTCACAAGAGCTCACGCAAGGTCTTGTCTGAGTTCTGTTCTTCATCCTACGAGTCCAGCGAATTTCGAGCTCGTCTTTGCGTCCCATCCTCAATGGCCACTTCCAAATCCATCCTCTAAACCTGCTATCTCCACGCCTTCCTCTTCTTCCTCTTCTCTTCCGCCACAGACCTCACGGAAACTAGTAATCTCATGTCTAGACTCTTCGTTTAACCCGCCGACCAGTGCTCATCTCGATATGGCTCTTGCTGGGCTTCCTCCGGTCGCTAGAACTACCGACAAGGATTCTGGCGATATCAACGGTGAAGGAGAAGATGAAGTAGCAGAATACGACGCGTTGCTCTTACTGCTTTCGGCGAGAAACGTGGACAAAGTGTTGAAATCTGGAGATGCCTCGTTTGAGTAAGTCTTCCTGATTCAGTATGATTCCGACTGCTTCCTCTCTCTCGCGCTCACATCCATTGTGATCACTCTGATTTAACCTATATGTTTAGACAGCGGTTGGAGATGATCTATTTGATGGCCCAGCACATTCTCAGTTTGGGATCTCCCGGCAAAGAATCAGATCCAACGTCTGCTTCTGCAGTTGCTCCTCCACAAGCATGGTCCAATGTCGCGATCGGTCTTCTCCACGAGCCAGCGTTTATCAATAAGGACAAAGTCGTCCGTGAATTTCTGAACGATCGGCAAGAACAGGGAAAACCACTACATGATGTTCGGTTGGCCTGGCTCTTAGGAACAGACACTGTCGTCAGGTTCTTTGATCAGAAATGTTCGTCTCGTCTGTTGTCAAGTGTCCATCTCATCCTGCGCATGTGCGCTCGTATAGGTCTAGGCGACCTATCAAGTTGATAGATCGTATTAAACAAGGCTTCGCCCCTCTTCTTTGACATACACACCCATTCGCAGACTACCCGGTTCCTCTGAAAGAGGCTCTTGATCCGTTCTTCAATTCTACCACTCCATCGATGCTTGTCCACTTTCCTCGCCCGATCTCTTCGGAAGAACCGATCACATCTTCACCACACGTTCACCTCCCGGATGGCGCAATCAGACAGGCTGTGGTCAGAGGCGGTCAAGATCGGTCGGATGTCAGCTCGAGCCTGGTTCGTTCGTTAGTTTCCCGAGGGAAGGAAGCCGAGGGAGAAACTCGGAATTGGAAGGATATTGTGCCAGATAGTGTGGCCGAGTTTGTAGAGGCCGAGAAATTATATATTTAGACGAGTGTGAGTGTGTGTGTGAGTGTGTGTGTGTGTGTGTGTGTGTGTGTGTGTGTGTGTGTGTGTGTGTGTGTGTGTGTGTGTGCGCGTACGCGTGTGCGAGGAGCAGGTTCACTTCATATCAAACTACTTGATAACCCGATCTTATAGAACAGATGGCAACAAGAGATGAGATAGAACGGGTAGAATGTAGAAAATGGACGCGAGTGATTTTTCTTTGGGTTTTTTTCTTTTTTCAACTTCCTTGCCAAACCATCAACACCAAACTTAAGAAGATCAACAAAGAAAGAAAGGAAGAAAGAAAGAAGCAAGCATCGTGCAACATAACAGATCTCGTCCATATTATCGTCCATGTCGATCCCGACATCTTCTCGGATCCTGCAACCTGGACATAGCCAAAGAAACCAACCCGGCTCACCGGCGGGTGTGTCCCGAATTCGTCAACCTACTACTGGTACTCCTTTGTTGAGAAAACAAACTCCGTCTCCCTCGTTCTCGTCTGCCTCTTCCTCCACTTCTGCGTCATCCTTGTCAAATGGGACGAACAGATCTACCCAGAACTTACCGGGTACGCCTCGAGTGAAATCATATTCAGTTGCTGGTGGAACGCCAAAGCGAAATGGGAGCATCCCGGCCACTCCCGGTACCACTCCCGCCAGAGCAGGATCAGCAGGAGGAATTATGACACCGAAGAACAGACCGTCAATCAAAGACCAAATCAGGTTGCTCAGAGCCTCGCAGGTAACACCGGCTGCTGAAAGGTCAGGTACGCCAAGAACGGTTGCTCAGGCGGATCAGATACGATCTTTGGTTAAGCGAGCCGCAGAGACTGGTTCGTTCTTTCTTTCTTTCTTTTTTTCTTTTTTCTTTTTCGTTTTCTTTCTACATACCTTCTCGTATCTGCTCGCTTATTCAGGATCATAAACATATCACTACCTCGACAGGAAAACTGGTAATCCCAACGAATCTGGAGAGACCAATCGACCAGCTGCCTCTCTCGCTCTACACCCTACTTCTTGGAATCCCCGTCGACGAGCTTTCCCGTAAGGTCCCTGCCGTGTCTTCTTCCAAGTCACCTCGGCCATCAGCCGGCGCGGGAACAGGCGCAGAGACGATAGAAGAGACGTCTGATCGGTTGACTAGCTTGGAACTAGGGGGATCGAAAGATGACGTATTCGGCACAAGCTCACAGAGGTCGGTAGAGAGAGAGGTCGGAGGTTTTATCGGAGGAACAGATCTGGAGGTACTCAAGGTGACGAACCAAGAATTGAACTCGTTGGATCCAGAGTTGGGCTTGTTTGGCGGTTTAAAACATTTAGACGTAGGTATTGTATCATTCTCTTTCTTCTGACTTTCCTGTCCTTATTTTCAACAGCATGACATCCTTCCTAGATGAGGGCGCGCGCTCATGACTAACGAAGCCTTGTTGTGGGTGGTGTTCTTCGGCGGAGATTAGCTTCGGGACAACAAACTCCTCAAAATTCCTTTCAGTCTCTCAAACCTTCTGCAACTCAACACGCTCATTCTTTCGTAAGCTCCGGATTCTGTACAGTCTGCATTCTTCGTCCTGGTCTCTGACTCGCGAACTTTTGATAACATTGCTCGATGGAAAAGATACAACGCGTTTACCCAATTTCCGTCGGTGTTGACTCTACTTCCGAACCTTCAATATTTGGATTTATCACATAACAAACTCACCATTCTCAACCTATCCATCCCGTCGACTGTTCAGCCTCTGTTCCCAGGGACTCCTCCTTCGTCACTGCTACATTCCCCTCCTCCGTCGAGGGAACCACCATCGAAGCCTTGTCCGCGTTTGAGGACGCTTGTGTTGAATGATAACAAGATCACGTGTGAAGGTCTCCCGGTATCTTGGCCGCCTTGTTTGGAGACGCTCCAATTGGAAAGCAATCCGATCTGTGTTCCTTCTTTTGAAGTAAGGAACGCTAAGCTCGATCTGAGGCTATTCGAAGGACTAAACAAGCTTAAATTCCTTGGCCTATCGGACACGGGGTTGAGCTCGATTGAGAATGATAGCAAGGACGTGCTTCATGAGTTAAGAGTACTGGAACTGAAAGGAAACCACTCGTTAACAGGAGTGGAGGAATTCCGAACCGGGTGGGGCTCAGGAAGAGAAGTCGAGTTCAGGAGCACAGAGTCTGGGGATCATCTTCGAGATCAAGAATCTAGCTCGAGTTCGAATTCAACAAGCTGGAAGCTGGAAATCTTGGTAGATCCACATTTAATTCCCAAAACACCTGGAAGAAAGAAGACACATGTATTTGTGGGTGTCTCACCGGAGGCGCCTCCGCCAGTCCTGCAAGTTCCTAGGTCAGTCGTACGAGAAGGGACTCGATCGATAGAACAGAATTTGTCGGACGCGAGCCCTCCTGTACTAGGACCTAGGGTGCCATCTCCGCCGAGGCCGAGGATGGACGAAACCTTGCGCTCAGACTCTGGGTCGAGACCTGCTGAGGATCCGTTCTGGCTGCCGTTGTCATCCACGACGGCAAGGCACACGGCACTTTCGACAAAATCCACAAACAAGAAGGTCGCAACTAAGCCTAATTTATTTGATGATTGGGATGAAACTCCACCTACGATAAGGTCGTCGACACCAGTGTCAGTGCCAACATCAGCACCAGTACCTTCACATCCATCTTCTTCCGCTCCCAGCTCGTCTTCTGGGTCCATATCAGGGCAGGCTTCGGGCGCGGGCTCTTACACATCCACAAACTCATTCTACAGCCAGTTCTACTCGCCTGCCCTCAACCGGTTTAACCTGACCCTCCAGGGAAGATCGACAGATCCGATCATGCCCGGCGGATCGTTCGACTTTGGCTTACTTGCCTCGGAACCTTTCAGCTCTTCTCTTCAGACCATCATCATGGGAGGGAAGAACCTGAAGGCTTTCACAACTATGACGGGGAATGTGACTTTTCCGTCGGTCAAGACCCTGTCGATCACCTCTAGCTCGGTGCCGCTATCTGGTCTGATCGAGTGGATTCCGTCGATGTTTCCTAGGTTGGAGGAACTTGATCTGTCGGAGACAATCGTAGGAGACGCGCTGTTTGGGAACACACAGGTTCTTGAGAAGCTTTTGATTGACCAAGGCCTCAAGGTATTGAAAGCGCGAGAGGCAGGAATCAGGTCCCTGGCCGGGTTGGAGCATGTGGGAACGTTGGTCAGGAACGGGCGGACCGGTAGATGGGCCTGCAGGGAGATCGATGTGAGAGACAACAGTATCGAAAAGGTAAGTCGACAGATTGACGTCTCAGAAACAAACACTCGATTGGTCGACGGACAAACAACTGATCAATGAACCACTCTGGATGTTCGTACTATCAGCTGGACCCAGTCCTAGGTTTCCTCTCGGTAGAGACGTTCATGGTCGACCGAAATCTATTTAGATCGCCAAACAGACGGACGTGGGAGAGAGACGGAACCGAAGGCTTACTTCGATGGTTACGAGATCGGGCTTGCTGAACCGGATGTATATATATGTGTATTCTATCTCTCCTTGTCCTGTCTGTGTTTGTCTCGAAAGAAGGAGAAGCGCAACATGCTCTCCACATCCTAGCCTGAGCCAGATCGGATGGAACAGACACTCGGCGACCTCCGAAAGGAGAGTCGGATATGTGCGACCAGCATCGATAGTCAGAATTAGCATCAACTACCATTAACGTCCACCATCGATTCGACCATCCTCGCCACTCTTTGTGTTCCCTTATATATTTATTCTTTCAAGACTTATACAATTACCTATACAACCATGGATACTCACTCTGCAGCACTCGAGTCCCACGCAGCTTCTCTGGATGATGCGATCGATTTGTCTTATCATCTGTCGACGCTCGCGAAAGAGCGAAGGTTCTCCCCTCTGAAGAGCTTTGCTAAATACATGGTATCTTGACTTCTTATCTCTTCTTTCTCTCGGTCTCTTTACCTTTTTGCTTCGTTTCGTTTCCTTCCTACAAAGATCTTACCCTGATTGACTGTCTGCTTTTTTTTTTGTCTCACTCAGTTCGACCCCACAGTCCGATCCCTGGCCGGTGGTCTACCGAACGAGGCATACTTCCCGTTCGAGACTCTCTCCGCCTCGACTCTGCATGCAGATGTCTATGCCCCAATGGGTGTCGAGCCCACAAAGGCCAAGAGCTGGCTTGCATCCTTGCTCGGCAAGAGCTTGGACTTTATCGAGGTACCCAAGTATGCAAAGAAACAGGGTGGTCTTCAGCTCAAGAACGGACTTCAATACGGATCTGCCTCTGGTAGGTTTTTTTTTTCCTTTGCTTCCATTCTCTTTCCGGGACCATCTTTTGTCAGCATGTTTCAGCGATAAGCCGATAAGAGATCGAGTATGTTGAGATGGTTTTCCACCCTTTCCAATGTGTCGTTACTCTCTGATCAACAGGTTTCCAGATCGTAAGTCTCCCTCTTCTCGGTCATATCACTTTTAATATGCTGATATATGCTGACTGATCACCTTTCACATCGCCGTTGTTATCGCAGCTAACCGATTTCCTGAAAGAGTGGACAAAGGTATACTATCTTTATCGTCTCCCTATCCTTCTCTTCCCGATCTTCTTTTTCTCGATCGATCACTGACTCAAGCACTTATCATGCTCACTCTGATACCAGCTGGCTGTTCCTCCAGGCTATGCTAACTGGGAGGTTCTCCTCTGTGATGGATCCACCGATGCTTTCCACAAGATCGTCGAGCTTCTTTGTGAGAAGGGAGACGGAATCCTCGTCGAATCATCAACCTACCCTTCCGCTCTCGAGACCGGATGGCCAATGGGAGTCCGACCTGTGACCACTCCTATCGACGATTACGGTCTCGTTCCAGAGGCGCTCGAGGCTCTCCTCAGAGGGTGGTGTGACGAGGAGAGAAAGATGAGGAGGCCTAGAGTGCTGTACACTGTTCCTATTGGTCAAAACCCCACAGGATCCACGATCAATGAGGAGAGACGAGCCGCCGTGTACGCCCTCGCCGTCAAGTACGACTTCATCATCGTACGTCATCATCTCGCTCTGCTTTTGATCGACTTGAATCAGTCAATATATCACAACTTTTGTTGACAACATGGCTCTTGGAGCACAGGTCGAGGACGACCCATACTGGGCCTTGAACTTTGGACCTTACGGTATCACCCCCCCTGGTTCAGATATCGAGAAAGACAAGTCTAAATCTGAGGAAGAGAAGAACAAGGCGTTCTTGGGACTCATTGGTAAGAGTTACCTCAAAAACGATACCCAAGGGGTAAGCTTTTCTTCTACTTCTCTCTTTCTCTCAGCTTAAATCTCGAAAGATGTGCATGCTAAACTCCGGTCGACGTTCTGTCCCATCATTTCTAATCTAGCGTGTCATCCGAATTGATACCTTCTCCAAGGTACGTCTCGTCCAGATGGTACTCATTGCCGAGCCATATCAGATCACCATGAGATTCTAACTAGTTCTTCTCGATCCAACGTGAACTCAAACAGACCATTGCTCCCGGATGTCGACTTGGATGGACGACGTCTAACCCTGTATTTGCTGAGCGACTCCTCCGAGCATCCGAGACATCTACTCAGCAGCCTTCCGGACCAGTCCAACTCTTGGTCTCCGAGCTTGTTGTTTCGAACTGTTTGTCCAATCTGATTCGATGTCTGCTTCTGTTAGCTTGCCTCTTCCATGGTTATGGATGAATCTGACGAACGACTTGCCTCTCAATCAATGCACAGGGGGAATGGGCGGTTGGATCCGATGGCTTCGAGGCCTTCGAGGAGAGTACGGTCGACGACGAAGTGAGTCTTTCTCTGTCTCTGTTTGACCGGTCCAGCTTCTTGTTTGTTTGTTTGTTTGTGTATTTCTACTCACAGGGTTCCTCTATTTTCCACAGACTGGATGATCGATGAGCTCGTTAAAGGATTCGACATCAAACTCCCCAACGTTCAAGCCATCGCAGCATCGACTGAGGAGGGCCAGATGGTGCCTGTTCGACTCGAGGCGTTCATGAAGCAGGCTCCTTCGATCACCTCCATTGGAGAATACGGATGGAACGAGAAGATGGCTGGATTATCGATCGGCTCGACCGGGACCTCGGAAGGAACCAAGATCTTGTCGTTCATCCCACCTTCCGCCGGAATGTTCTGCTGGGTAGCCATCCATTTGGAGAACCATGTATCTCTCCGAGGTCGATCAGACTTTTCTTCGGCTTCTTATAAGGTTGAAGCCAAGGAGCTGATGCAAAAGATCTGGGTTGCGCTGGCCGAGAAGAAGGTCTTGGTCGCTCCTGGATGGATGTTCTCAGGAGACGGACTTCGATCCGGCGCGCCCGATGATGATTCCCTGACCGCCTCGTCGAGCCTGAACAACGGAGACGATGATGTCGACCCAAGGGTGGGACACTTCAGGCTGGCGTTTGCCACATTGGAGGAAGCCCCTATGCGACAGGTTTGTTCTCTTCGTTTGCCTTCTTCTCCACTCTTTCTCTCGTCCCGCTCAATGATCACTGAGATTGACATATTCATGACTGGTTTGATGAATGCTATAGAC
>MVAH01000162.1:0-42567 GCA_014825575.1 Phaffia australis
AAAGGGGGGGGGGGGGGCAATCAAGAATGAACATACGATGATATGGTTGGCCTGAATAGCATGGAAAGAAAGAGGTGAGGCAAGATGAGGCAAGCTCGTTGAGTATAAAGCATCAAAAACTGAGTGATCACGATGACTTACCAACATGAAGTATTCGACACCTTCATGATCCTATAGTAGATACATGAAGAAAGTTTCAGGATGTATGTTCATCAACTTCGAGCTGATAAATGTTGGGATGTTTGTGTATCTTGCAATAATTCATCTGACGCACCGTATCACTCGAGAAGTATTCTCCGTAATCTCCTGTCCAACTTTGGTTCACGGCTCTATGGTCGAACAACGTGGAGCATGCACTATCAAACCTAAATCCATCAAACCCTATTCTCTCGATGTAGTAACGAAGGTTTGATCTGAATTGTATAGAGTTAGCCTATCGGTTTAAGATCCTATCAGATAATCAGAACAGACTCACATAAGGAAGCGCTGAACTTCGAGATGTCCATATTCAAATACCCGGCTGATTCAAATAGACAAGAGACTCAGGTTAGCACACAACGACGTGGAGGTATGTCCGAGTGTGAAAGAGAGCACTTACGTCCCCCATACAGGATGATCCCCCTTCGGACCTTCCGAGAAATACATCCCTCTTGTACCATTGAACCTTCTCGCCAAGAATTAACATACATCCAGTCAATTGGTAAGCTCGACAACAAGAATACCGAGTGTTGGTATCTTACATGTTGAGACTCTCCATGTCGTTAGTACACGAATGACCGTGAACTACATCCAAGATCACTCTGATGCCTTGTTTGTGCGCCGCGTTGATGAGAGATGTTAAAGATGCGATAGACCCTTGTGTATTGAAAAGAAAACGTCTTGAGCACAAGACAAAGACTGAGGCCAGCAAGATGAAGATGTTTGGGACAACCTCTCACCAAATCGCGACGACACGGCAAAGAACGAAGAAACTTGATACCCGTAAGACTACATAGAACACAACAGATACACATACATATGAATATCAGTGCTTTGCTTGTTTCGACATCGATTTGAAGGCAGATATACCCACAGCATAGTAGGGATGTTCCATGACACCCATCAATTGAAGGGTATTGTATCCTCCGGCTTTTACCCTCCACAAGACAGTTTTCTCAAACTCCTCAAAAGTGCCCACACAATGTGGCTGGGAGGTGGCCGCTCCGATATGGGCTTCATAAATTCTGTAAGGAATGTTGATAAGTGGAGATGCAGCACATCGAATACCAATAGGTGTAAGGGCGCTATGACACGTATATGCCCCCAAAAAATGACACTGACTTTGGGGTTTGAGGAGCCAGAGGTCGCACACCTGTATAGATGGGTGGAAGTTGCTCCATTCGTGCTCTGAACAAAACTTCAGGTGGATCCTGAGATTGAGTCGCTCGAAGTATCCATGCTGGGAACCTGTCCAGAGATTTGCCTGATGGAAGTGTTATCCTAAGCTATATACACAGATATCAGCCTGTAAAATCCTTCTTTTATTATTCGAGTCTCGAGGTACAGGCTCACCTTTACTTCTGAGCCTAGTGGTATCTGAGGTTGGCCATTTTCTAGTGCAGGAAGGTGAACAGTCCAGTATGAAGAGCCGGTATACTTATTCTTTTCAGGTTCGAGACGGTGCGCAGAAGGATCAAAGGCGTCTGAAAATATCAAAATTTAAATGTTGATCAGTCATTGGCCGGTATATAACGACTCGTGTGGTTGCCACTCACTAAAGTCACCTATGAGAGAGGCCTCAATGATGCCTTCGACCCATTCAGTATATGTTATCGAGTTATCATCGTGCAGCTATCTCGAGTTGGCTTATGTTAACGCAGTACATCGGACACAATTGATATTAATATGACAAATGATCTACTTACTACAAGCCCCATCTTGAGGTATCCGGAGCTAAACTCATCCAAACCGCCAGGGTACAAGGACTGTATCTTTTTCAATAATTGCTGAAAGTGCTTGAATCTGTGCAGATTTAACCGAGGTGCATATACTCGAGTAAGTCATAGAGTTCTCCCTGTTTAGAGCGCGCGCATCAGGAAGAAAGGAACACGGGAAGGGAACGAGAAGTTTATCGAACCGTGCGTTCAGATACCAATCCCAATTCTTGAGATCTGGATCTTGGTCTATCAGGCTCTTCGTCTCATCCTGTCCAGGCACCAGCACGGATTCACCAAACCATCTCATCGGTTTCTCATAAGGCTGAATATCCGATTGAATCTTGAGAGTTGCTTCTTTCGACACAGCAGCCTTAGTTGCCATCATCTTGGCTGAGATTGAGAACAAGAAAGGCATCATCTTGTCAGCCACCGGACGATAGTCTTACTCATCATCCTTGCAGCATCTTGAAACTCTCCTGATCTGGGTTCACTCATACAAAAAATACCATCAATATGATCACGTACATTCGCTTTTGGCTACGCTGATGGACATGACGACTACAAGATGAGCAAGATGAGGAGCGAAGAGACGTCAGCGAGAGATCAACTACTTAAGTAACTTACTTGAATTAATATTTGATACGTTATATAAACCTAATAACCCTAAATATGTCCGTTTCTCCCTTGGCTCTCCTTCTTGCCTTCAAACAGCCTACCCAACTCTTTCGGTCTCTCTTCATTCCAAATCTTAGAGGTCATCATCAAAGGCGCGAACTTATACTCTAGAAGGTCATAGACATAATGTCCAAAAACCCGACGTATGAGGAGCTTACTGAGAAGTATGTCCGAAGGGTCTTTGTTGTTCTCTATTGCTTTCCTTATTTTCTTTCTCACATTTTCCTCTTCTCGCTTTCTCCGTTCGCTCGATGCTTAAATCCATTTGATATTCAATCCTCCAGGATCTTCTACAGTGACAAGTGTTAGTTTCTCTTTTGGTGTTTTTAGCGTCTCGTTGCTTGTCATGAGTTTGCTTACGTTAGATCTGCACCACATCTGATAGACGAGGACGACGAGTGGGAGTACAGGTTAGCCGAATTTACTCCTCTCTGTGTCTGTACCGAACGGATTTAGCATGGAGTTTGAAGAGCTTTCGGGAGCTGAATCTTCCTCTCAACATATATCTAGACATGTCATTCTTCCTAAGCAGCTCCTCAAGTTGATACCTCCGGGGTACGTGTATACTCTTCCGATGTCTGAAATCAGTTGCTTAGAAAACAAGAATTATCCCTGGGCTTACATATCGTTTATTCTTCCCAATTTGTCGTCCCTTCTGTTTAGAATGTTTGAGCCGGGCGACACCGGAGTTCTTAGGATATTATCTGAGGCCGAGTGGAGGTCTGTACTCATCTTTAGCTTAGACTTTGAGATGGGAATTAAGCATGGTTCTCCCATTGATACTGTTCTTGAAGTGTGAACTGACAACAATTAATTCTCATCCCTTTCTTTTGATCGGGCTCGCTTGATACAACAGATCAATTGGAATCATGCAAAGTAAGTCAAATGATATGCTTAACTGTCGACAGGATTCAATGATGATACTTCTCATTCAAACTGAAGGTCACTGACATCCTGATTATCTCGTTATGTGCTTGTATGAATAGGTTTAGGATGGGAGCACTAGTGAGTTCGATCCATCCGTTGACGGGTTTATCCATATGGTCTCGGACTGACAGCTTGTTCCTCTATCTCGACTGGTTTAGTGAAGTACATGCACCTGAGCCATGGGTTTTGCTCTTCCGTCGAGAGTTGAACTATCAGGTACACCTCTTCTCGACGTTTCTGCTCGGATGAGATACAAGAGTTATATTACTGACCGGAATTTTTAAATTGATCATTTGATACAACACATAGGATAAGTACGATGCTATGGGCAAGCCTCGTGTGAAGCAGGCCAAGAAGTAACTCAAAGTTCTTCACCAACGGGTTCTTTCAATAGACTATCCTCCTTTCTGAGCGTCTCTTCCTATTTCCCCCCCCAAATATATACACTCTTCCTTTGCCTAATCCACTACCATATTCTAGCTTCATCCACATCCCCAATGCATACGTATACCTTTCCTCATTTCCATCTTTGATGATCTTTCTCACTAGTCAGGCTACTTATCGCATCATCCCATCTTCTGACAACCACAAAATCGCGCTTTCGCCCTCTTGCCTAATGGCCTTTCTTGTTCTAACTCGCCCTGTCATCATTTATCGTTCGAAAAGAAAATCCAGGGTCTACTGTTCTGTTCCTCTCGGATTCTTTTGATCTTTTATCTTTTGATTCCATCCGCTTGCTTCTAAATGTATTTTCTCTCCTTTGGTTCAGACGTTTGAGATGTTCCGTTTCGTCTTGATTTGTCTACTCCCTTCCATCTTGTTTTGCTTTGATCAAGCAACTATCTTTACTTACATTCTTCCATCTCCTCGTCCATTTTACAAGCTCGTGATAGAGTCTAAGTCTTATGTTTTGTTGTTCGTTTGATCTCAAACAAGGTCATTCCAATACTCTCCCTGGTGCTACACCTAAAATATCAAAACCAAACTACAAGAGTATACAACTTTTCCCTATCACTCATTTGTTCCCACAAGAACAAAGAGCCTCACTTTTCAGGTCGATTCTTTCATCTCCTGCTCCATCTGCCTGATAGCCTGCCAACTGGTATAATACTTGCTCCAAACACCACCAGATTCAACATCATCGATTACATCCTTCCCACCTAATCCTAAATCCGATTGATCCAATGGAGGTGGCTTCCCTTCATAGGCCATGGCTGCTTCAAAATACCGCCTGACTTTCTCCAACCGAGAGACTGTTAGGTCGCCTGGTTCACGAAGAAGAAGGACTCCAAGAAGGTTTGCTGCAGAGGCTGCTGCTTTTCGGGATGATACCAAAAGGGCCGAAGAGGGTGTGCGCAAAACAGGGTTATCCGTGAATTGGAAAGAAGGTTCTTCCGGAAGACCTGGCTGTCTAGTGTTGTTAACTACACCAATCAGTGCGCTAGCAAGGAAAGTGTTTTCAGGCGTGCTTGAGGAACTAGAGGGTGGCGGAGGAAGGAAAGGTAACGTAGGCGGAAGGGACGATCGAGGAGGGGATGTGAGAATAAACGCCAAACTACTCGCTTGGAGGAAAGCGGCATTCAACCAACGAATAGTCAATTCGAGTTTATCCTCTCGGTTCTTGACTTCGTCGGCGGTCGATCGAGAAGCGTACATAACCTCAGCTAGATGAATCGAAAATAGTGCCTGATAGAGCTTTATATTCAAATGATGGAGTTGTTGAGGTGGATATGCGAATGCTCCAACAGACACAGATACAGGTAGCGCCGCCAGGATATCCGAAAGAAAGGAGAGAACTGAAGTCTGGGTGCGCTGAGCTTGATCAAGAGTGGCCGGTTTAGATTGGAGGGAAGAAAGGGAGAGGAGAAGTGCGAGCAAGGCACGCGTTCGAGACGGAGGCAGGGATGCTTGAGAAGCAAGAGAGAGGATCTCTTCGATTGATGGATTTGAGGTCGATGAGGGAGATGTGGACTCAACCGAGGGTGCATTTTGGAAGGACAGGGTCTGTAGCCGCTTCCACCATGGCGAATTAGTAGCAGTAGCGGTGGTGGTAGAGTCAGAGGCGATAAGCTCTTCGGGAATGCTGTCGATAAGATTCGCTGAGGGACGATAGCCAACAACCCTATGAATTCCCCATTGCAACCATTCTTCAGACTCCTCTTCTGGGACACCCGTCAGCTTTCCAAGATCCGCAATTTTCCTTGCTAGTTGAGCCTCAAGAGTCTCTGCGCCTTGAATACCATCAACCACGTGCAACACTCGTTGGTATAGCTCCTTTGCTGCTCTCAGCGCTTTAGGCGCGATTGCCCGTTCCAAGACCTGCGCATGTCGAAGAGTGAGAACCAGCCCAATGGTGTTTTCAGGCTTTGGTCTCCTCGGTGAAACTGGCTGAACATTGGGCGGGAGATCGTTGTTGACTGAGTGGTCTAACGGGGGTGGAAACCATACTTCTGGAATCATTTCACTTTGCTTGATCGCTAGTAGAACGTACATCTCTGCCACCGCGTGTTCGCCCTGGTTGAACTCGTCTGGCATTCTACCGAACGTCTGATGGAAACTATCCTTCTCAGCTTGAATCATTCCCTTGAATGCGCCTGCAAAGGCACTGGACTCTTGATTCTCTCCATTGCCTGTGGAGTCGGTGTCCTCGACAGCTTGAGGTTTGATACCCCAAGTAATGGCTGCCCAAGCAGAAAGAAGCGCTCGCCTTGTATCCCAATCAAGATCGGAACTGGTCCCACCAGCAACTCCGCCAGTCCAGTCATCATTCTCAAGCTCCCATCCCCACTCGGCTGCTTGAGATACCGTCTTGTCGAGTTCCCACAAAGATGCTGGAGCGTTGAGTTTGATCTTTTCGAGATAGTATACGTACCCAACGAACCAAATTCCACTGAAGAAGATCATCGACATTGCAAAAACGATCGTAAATTTTGAAACTGACATCAGATCTCTAGCGATCTGAGGCTTCGACGAAGAAAAACCACCTTCGTTGATGTATGGTAAAGGGAGCTCTTCATGTGGACCTGAAGTGAGCGAGGTTGGGGTAAGTAGGTTTACCGATACAAGCGATCTGGGTTGGCTCTTGGTAAGTGAGCTAGATTCGAATGCTGTTTGCGTCGGTCGAGAGATTAAAAAGGTTCGGACGGATATCACTGAAGATGTGATTAAGGGTGTTCTTCCTTTGTAGGGAAGGACCCTTCTAGTTGAGGAGAAAGAGAGTAGCCTGTTCATTGATTTGAACGGAAAAATCGGCTACGTGTCGAGATCAACTGATGTTGATCAACTGAAGAGATGGTGTTTAATCAAGTTACACCTCTTCGTTTTTTCGTTTTCGTTTTTTTTTCTTTCTTTTTTTTCTTTTCTTTAGCTCTATCAGCCAAAGCGATATAGCTATACTTCAGACCTACACTATTGTGAGACACGCTCATTTTAATCTTCACCCACAACCAACAACAATTCGAATCACTTGATGATGAATGAAATCGATCTTCCCTTTTTGGTCTGGATATATGACTCGCCTTCATGATTCTATTACAGAAACGAACGACACAAAAAAGCGATTGCAACTGATTTTTGTTCATTCCTATGTCGGCTTGTAAGCGATTCGTAGACAAGGTAGTCAACAATATATTTTATGCGAAGATGTCATCCTGATCGATAGAACTGAGTCTGTGATCCTTCAATATCTTCACTTACCTCGGGTCTTAGGTCTTTCTCAACCATCTTGCTCAGAAAGGGTAAAAGTCAACAACCCAACTTTACTTAATCACTAGCTGATAGCTGATGGGCCTTTTTCCTGTTGGCTGATGATTATTGACGAAGTCATGACCTGCACGTCCTCCCAAATGTTGGTCGCCAAACGTTTTTCTTCCTTCTCAGGTATTGGAAACATACCCCAGTGGTTGGTACTGACCGTTGGCTGCGTATGGTATGCATATGGATGAACAGCTAAAGATAATCTCAGCTGTCCCTGGGTCTGTCGAGGCATCGATGACGATCCGACCTGAAGGCAGTACGTCCGAGCAGTTTGAAGTAAAGCCAAGGTCAGAATAAGCCAATCGGAGAACAGTACAATCTGATTCAGTCTGTGATCCTAGTCAACAGAGGAAGAACTCTCCACGGAGGAGCAATCTGTTCGATAACAGGTAAGATAGTATCTAGTCTCTCTTGGAAGGTTATGGTTGCCTTCTAAAGAATATTGCTCAAATACTAAATATCATGGTGGACGTCAATAGATACGATGGGCTCTCTTGCACTCTCCAGTACAGGTCTCCACTCCAGTGGGGTTTCTACGGACATCGGCGCGACCTTTGTCCGTGCGGCAGGGAAGGAAGGAGAGACAATCAAAATTTTCAGCACTGTTCTGTCCAAAGGCCGTTCATTGGGGTTCACGAAGGTAGAGCTTAGAGATTCATCAGATCGAGTCGTCGCTTTTGGACGTGAGTCCCATTATTCTTCTCCCTTTTCTTCTGCTTTCTTGTGTTCCTCGAACGCAGCAAAGGTTGATTTGCAAGGCGAAACTTTACAGACCACACAAAGTTCATCGGTCGGTCGTCCAACCCAGAGGTGTGTAGGCGCTTTGTTGCGTTTGACAATTAGAAAAGAGACCAATCAATCAACAGACTGACGCCTTGCTTATCCGCTTAGCTTGATGTCAAATTCAGCCCAGATGGTGAATCGATCGTTGAAGGATCTGAGTAGTAAGGGCTGACTAGTCAGAGCAGTTTCCTGTGATTGATAGATCAGATAAAATGTGTGTTCTATTTGCCAGATTCAAACACAGCCTTCTCCTCTCGCTTCAAGCCATGATAGCAGATATATCTCCATAGAGAACAAGGAGAGACATGCACCTAGGTACACACCCACCCACCCAAGTACGGCGAGACCGATAGAGAACCAGAAATAAACTGGAAGCCTTTTTTAGAGTTCTTATGTCTTTTCTCTGTAGTGCGCTATGTTTTCGGTGTGGATACGAACGAGGCTTATCTGTTTTCGTATGCTCTGTGATATGGGTTTGCGTATGCTCTATGTTGCTTGCTCTGTGTAAAAGTTTCTCATTCGTCTTGTTCTTCTAACAACGACTAACTGCGCATCTCTTGTTTCCTCGGGGTTGATCGTCATAACGATCGACTTCGACCCGTTGTCTGCTAACACGCCTCTTCGGTGTATAGTTTGACTGCGCGACACGTTTTTTGACAGCCGGTCTCGGCTTTTATTTAAGACCGAGCGACACAGTAAACATTCGAAACAGTTTGGAGGCTTCGATAATTAGATCTTTCTTCTTTCTAAAAAAATCCTCTTCCTTCTCTCTCCTTCGGAAAAGTCTCAGTCTCTCAGATTCGGTCTACACTATATCAATGTCAGCTGCTGGCTCAGCGCGCTCTCTTTTTCCTATTGGTTCCACCTTTCCTCTTCTCACTTAAGACCTATTCTGGGCTTATTAACTATCCTCCGAGATCAACCCTTCTTCCTTCTTTCTTTCTTTCTTTCTTTCCTTTCCTTCACCCTCCTTGACTCCTGTCTTCATACTTGACTCGCACTGGATACTCCGCAACCATGTCTGGTCCAACGACGTTCCATACTGATCCATTCGGATCCGAGAAGATTTCATCATCTAGAACTACGAAGGAGGATGCCTCGATCAACTCTGACAGAGTTAGCCCTTTAGCCAATACCGAGAGCACATCTTCCCAGCCGGACACACTGAACTCAGACCGGGTCGTTCAACCGGGTGTTTCTCTCGCCGGTAGACCACTCTCATTCGCAGAATCCTATATTTCTGGAATGTCCGCTGGATCAGGTCTTACAAAGACAGCTACATCCAGAACGAGCAAGGCGTATACTCACTCAGCCAAGTCCGGACAGACCGGGAAATCTGGTCAAACCCAAATCCATCGAGCGGTCTTCAAATCAACAAGGCTCAAAGGAGACGTCTACAAGCCTTGGGTAGAAAATCCCGATAGAGCGCAGATCTGGGCTAGAACTATCATCTTTGGTTGCATCGCTCTCGGAATTAGTCTAGGTGCTATTCGTAGGTATTGTCACACTTCATCTGATATACCCTTTTTACGAGCCGGCGTCCTCTCTTCCATCCTTTCCAAGCTAACCATCGATCTCTATTTTCCCTCGGATGATTGTCACATATGAATTTTTCCTTAAACAGTCTGTTGGGACGGTTATAGAGTCGTTCCTCGGATGGGAAAAGTCTGCTTAGTGTTAGAAGACCAGTTCGACACTTTAGATACCAGTGTATGGCACCATGATCTTCGAATTGGTGGTTTCAGGTGCGCTTTGATCCCGATCACCGATCTAAGAATCTTGTCCTAATGTCTCTGTTTTGTTCTCTCTTGTTTTGTTCTCCTCTTAGAGATGGCGAATTTGAGTGGGATACCAACGCTACTGAGAACTCGTTTGTAGAGGACAACGTTCTCTACATTGTCCCCACCTTGACTAGTGACGTCCTTTCCGATGCCCAAATCCAAAACGGATATACTCTTGATCTTGGTTCCACCGGAGCTTGCACGGCTACGAACTTGACCGGCCCGAATTGTCTCATCACTAGTAACTCAACTGCAGGAACCATTATCCCCCCTGTTCGAAGCGCGAGAATCACTACAGAGCTCAGTAAAAACATCCGATACGGAAAAATTGAGTTTGAAGCAAAGATGCCCACCGGGTAAGTTTTTCCCTGTACGGTATCCCTTCCTTGGAGCTATCGTACTGACAACTGTCATCCTGCGCAGTGATTGGATCTGGCCTAGTATCTGGATGTCTCCCGTCGAAGATTATTACGGCTCCTGGCCTGCTAGTGGAGAGATTGACGTACGTCTCTGATTTCCGTCCAAGCTGCCGCACATCCTCTCTCACAACTGATACGAGTGTCTGTCGGCTAACTTGTGCCTCGATTGGTTAAACCTACAGATCGTTCAGGGTAGAGGAAACGGAGCTAGCTATCCGACCCGAGGAGTCGACTACGTCAGCTCTGCTTTGCACTGGGGAGCTTGGGCCGCGCTCGACCGAACTTATTGGACTTGGGGTTGGAATGTAGGTTCCTTTTTATTACCACGCAATACCTGCTCTCGGCTTCATGGATCGATGACGTTAACTTCTGGCGCCCTCCACCTCTTTCCTATTCCCGATAATGAAGCAACAACGACGGAAGTACTACAACAAGGGCTTCCGAACGTTTGGTTTGGAATGGACCGACAAGTATATCATGACTTGTTAGTTCCTTCTTCTCGCTCTCTACAAATTCTCTCTTTCACTCTCGGACCTCAACCACTCATCGCTCTGCCTTTCTTGTCCTTCTCTTATCTGCGCTCGCATCATCTCATGTAGATGTCGATTCCCGAGTCCAGCAGACGATTCATTATGATCTGACCAGTGAGAGTTTCTGGGAAAGGGCTCAATACCC
This sequence comes from Phaffia australis, assembly GCA_014825575.1. NCBI lineage: Eukaryota > Fungi > Basidiomycota > Tremellomycetes > Cystofilobasidiales > Mrakiaceae > Phaffia > Phaffia australis. Next base: position 10,933 of record MVAH01000162.1, read on the forward strand.
AAGCGTGGTCAAAAATGATTCGACAGATGTGACAGTGACGAACCCTTGGTTGAAGAGTAATAACAATTCTGCCCCTTTCGATCGAGGTATGCAACCCATCTTTCGCTCGTTCTTCCCTTCCTCGTCATGAACTAAAGAACGCCTTCATTATGATTCTGCTTGTATCCTATACAGCGTTCTACTTAGTCATCGAGGTGGCTGTTGGTGGAACGAGCGGTTGGTTCCCTGACAGTGAAGGGAACAAACCTTGGATTGACACCTCCCTGACCGCTCCTTATGACGTAGGTCTTTTTCTTGCTCGTCGCATTCTCTTACTGTATCACGTTTCAAGATTTGACGTATCAGATCAAACTGTAACGATAGTTCTACAACGCCTCGAGTGACTGGTATCCTACATGGCCTTCTGATCCCAAGGAACGAGGCTTGGCCGTGAAAAATCTCAAAATGGTAAGTCATTTATACCATCTGATCTCTTGATCTCTACTTTCTTCTCTTCCTCATCTGATCAGAAGTCGTCAGGAGCTAACAGTGCGATGTGCGTATTCCTGGTGATTTAACAGTGGCAGACGTGTTAATGTAGACAAAATTGACGTCTTGGTATGTCAAACTTGTATCTCATTTACATATGCAATCTACTCTTCCCTCTTTCCCTTTCCCTTCTTTCTTGGTTTATTTGCTTTTCGGTCGTCATGTATCTAGCACAACATCTCATATCTCCTATCAATCATCCAGAAGTCTCTCGAAACCCATCGAATTCCTTCATAGACTCACTTGCCTAAGTTTCTCTCCTCTCTTGCCCGCCTCGTCTATCTTTGTCCTTCTTAGTATTGGCGCATCTTTTGCCGCGTAGAAATTCCATATAACCAGTATATCCCTTGATTGACCTGCTGTCGACTTACCGACTCTTGAGGTCTGATCCGAGCAACGGATGCGAAAGATCCGTCGCGCCAGGTCGACATTAACATAGATCAATTAAAGTTCTTGAACGAAAGCAAAGTGACTGATAAAGAAGAGGAGATAAGATGCACGAAAGCGGAAAAGAGGAACAATAACTTGGTAAGATAAAGCTGATTAAGAGAATGGTAACTATGTTTCGAATGATCAGGGGTTCGAACGGGGGTCGGAGGAGGAATTGAATTGAAGAAGATGCGTTGAATAGAGGAGAAGATCGTAGAAAGAAACGGGGAGGAACAGAAGAGAGATCATCGCTTTTTACCCAAAATCTTTGTAATGGCCGCCTTGATTCCACCCACAGCTTTCTCCATATCCTTCTTTGTTAACGAACTACTCAGCGCGATTTTGATACTTGGTCTCGCCTCGAAAGTTTCCTGACCTCTTAACCTTCTCGTCCTTGTCAACAAGATACCACTCGCATTAAGGGCTTCTTCGACAATCTCCTGAAGGATGATCTCCTCATGTTCGATACCTGCCATATCGACCGGGGCTGGTCCTGACAACTGAATATGAACGAGAGGAGAGAGCGCATGAGAGGGAATGTGAATACCGTCCAGTTTGTCGAGCGTGAGGCGTAGGAGTTTGCCATGTTGGCGGAGAGTAACAAATAAGTGAGGGCTCGATTGAAGGATCTGAATCGCGGTCGAGGCGGTTGTAGCAATCATCGGAGGTAACGAGGCTGAGAAGACGAAGGCAGCCGAGTTGATACGCTAAATAGGAAAGAAACAGTGGTTGCCATAAGAAAGACATCCCAAATCAATTCAATCGACAAAATGAGGCCTCACCTGATGTCCAGTAACGACAGTAGATCCCGCGCAGAAACCACCACCGGCTCCTAGAGTGTTTGCCATTGAACCGATAAGCATATCCACTTCTTTGGCCTATTTGAATATGCGAGCATTTCCAAAACAGATCATGAAAAAGCCGAAGTCTTGTCAATAGATGCAAAGAAAAACTGATAAAGAAAGAACTCTTCTTACGGGAACCCCGCAAAGTTCAGTCAAACCACGTCCAGTGTCACCCAAAGTTCCGAAAGAGTATGATTCGTCTAGAATCAGTCTGAACTTATACTTGTACTTAAGCTCGACCTGATTTGAAAAGACATGTTATCATCAGTGAAAAGAGGTCAGTATCGCTCAAAACGATGAACTCTCACATACCAATTTCTCCAGATCACTGATGAATCCATCATTTTCGAACAAGCCCTCTGTGACGATGAATCGTCGCGTTAGCTTGGACTTCTTCCTAGGGGCTTCCCTGGTGATACTTTCAAGAACTTGTTCGAGCGAACTCATGTCCCCGTGCTCGTAAAACCGGATGGTGCTTCTTGAGATCTGGAGCCCCCGCTGGATAGCGAAGTTGCAAGCTCGATCGGCCACGATAATATCTCCTCGTTTAGCGAAGGAAGGAATAACTGATGTGATGCATGTGAAGGCCTGGGCATAGATGATTGCTGATGGAAGTTGAAGGAAGGCGGCCAGATCCTGCTCAAGAACGGTATGGACATCTGACCGGGGAGAGATATAGGTGAGTGTCTAGCTCACGTACGACATTCTTCTCTGATCTGAAAGCACCCACTACCCAGACATCAGAAAGAAGAAGTGAAAGTAGGACCAACCGTTGGTACCCCAGAAACCGGGAGGACCACAACTACCGACACCATAGTTGCGAAGCGTCGTCAGCGCGGTCTCTTTCATCTTTTCGTTTTCTGCCATGCCAGTGAAGTTGTAGCTCGTCATGTTGATAACACTTTTGTTCGGGTTTGATGCAAGCTTGACTCTGGGTCCTACACTGCCGAGGATAACGGGCAGAGTACCGAGCAAATTGGCATCAGGCGATGTTGGAGGCTGCTCAACCACCAAAGCTTCTGGAGTCCAGTCAACGACGAGCTCATCGATTTCCTATGAATGATATCGTTCGGAAGAAAGTTAGCTTTTCGCGCAGTACAGGACACAGATTCGTCAGTAGAGAGAAAGGAAGCAACCGACTTTGTCAGTAAGTTCAACAAAGTTCTTTGGACTCCGATCTGTTCGGGTACGTGAGCTCAGGACGGTCCTGACCGCAAACGCGAAGAGACAGAGCTCAAGCAGTGTCCTCCACGGATCGTTCTGATGGGAGTTTTTGACGTATCGCACGATGATAGCTGAACCCGGAATACTATGAACGAGCCAAAGCACAGTATCAGTATGATGATTGAACGAATGGTGAAAGAAGACAACGGCACAAGGAAGAAGATCAAGAAAGATAACTGAGGAAGAGCAAAATAAGGGCACTCTACTGACGAGGTAAACGCGGCTTGCAGGTGGGTTGAGGCGAGAGTGAGCCAGGAAAACACATGCTCGAGTCCCAACGGAGGGACTACTTCACCCTGGAGCCCTGTCGAGTTCATTTGTGTATGTGTATATATGGAAGAGGAGAAGAAGAGAAAAGAAGGAGAGGATAACGAGGGCAATGGGTACTTTGGTCACCTACTGTTGATGATGGTCGGGTGTTAAGGACCAAATGTTTTTTCTCTTTTCTTTTACTTCCACTAACGTTGACGACGACGAAAAACACAGCAACGACAACAGCCACCAACATCTATATCAGCATCAATAACATCACCATCGTGGATTCGTTCTCTCATTCCATCTAATGTCAGCCTCAAAAACAAGAAATGAACGACTTCTGGTCGAGCTATCTAAGTTACCTGGCGTGAGTTCCGTCGTGATATCTTTTATTTCCCTCCATCTCACCGCACTCGATGTTGATCATCTTAGATCCATATATATGCTGACCGAGATGTTTACTTGCTTACTCGCATGTTCAGAACGACATATGCGCAGACTGTAGATCTCCAGCTCCGAGATGGTGTTCATGGAACTTAGGGATCTTTCTTTGCGTGAGCTGTGCGAGTGTACATCGAAAGATGGGTGTAAGTCTCGTCGTGTTTATATCATGCTCTCTTCCCTCTGTAGGAATGAGGTGGAATCGAATGGGTAAGACAAACTCGCTTGCTCACCCTATTATGCTCTTGACATCTTCCTCTTTACAGACGCACATCAGTAGAGTCAAAAGCTTAACGCTAGAGTGAGCGGTTCTTTCTGTTTCGAGGTCGAGAAGTGTGTATGGCTAACACATCCTACCATTGGCCCTACACCCCAATAGCACTTTCACCAGAGAACAAGTCGATACAATAAGAGATATCGGCAACATCAAGTCAAACTTAAAGATTAACAACGATGACTCCCGAAACCCTCCGCCAACCAATCTTGAGCACGGAGAGAGGGACAACGAGCTTGAGAGGTATGCATTTTGTGTTGTGTTGTGTTGTGTTAATGCTCTTGATACAAGCTAACATGTCACGTTTACCACGTATCATATTAGATATATTCGCCGAAAGTATGACCCATCGTTATCGAAGCCATCGATTGTTCAAGCAGCTTTTCGTCGTAACATGGCCCAGTCGTCTCCTATCCCTGCGACCTCCTCGTTAGCTCTCCATACAAATCATCAGTCGAGCCGCGCTCACCAAAACAATGTGGAAGTATCGCCGCCGCCGCCGTCACTCCCTGTTCGAACGCCTTCACAAGCGCCATCGAGCAGTTTGCCGCCTACGGAACCAACAAGAACACCGGTATTTGGGAACATGTTAGAACATCGGCCAACGAACGGACAAGGTGCTGGTCACCCAGGTGGGGTAGAACCCATGAGACGTGGAAGAGTGGCACCGAACCAGGCAACAACGTCTCCATCTGCCAGTCAGACTCTACAATATGCTGTTCCTCCGGCTTCTCAACAGCAACAATCTTCATACCAGACACAGCCACCTCTCCAATATGCCACCCAACCGACTTTCCAATACACAGCTTCCCAACAAGGGGATCAGCATTCAGGCGTTCAGTCATTCTCATCTCATCAGAATTCTCAACAGCAGCAGCAACAGTTTTCATATCAATCTCAGCCTCAATCTGCACCTCCTCAGCCTCCGTATCAATCCTATGGAGGGTGGTTCGACCTCCGGTCAACAAACAATGGTCCTACTGAATTTCTCCCGAACCAGTACACTCAGTCCCAGCCCACACCCTCGTCATCCTCCAACTATGGCTCCTTATCAGCCGGTGGATCGTATGGAACTCAAGGTTCGTTTTCAACCGGAGTAGAAAGCAATCAATACCCAAGCTTTCAGCTTCAACAGCAGCAACAATCACAAACACATGCACAACCACCGCAACAGTCGACATATGGCTCGTTCAGCTCGTCAAACGCGTTCCCTCCGTTCCAACAGCAACAGTCGGGCCCGTCATCAATCAGCTCGTACTCCTTCTCTAACGGAATGGACGGAGCGAGCATGTCTAGCCAAAACGCTGGTTTGTATCAGGCCCAGAGCCAAAGTCAAGGACAGTTTGCCAATGGTTCTTCCGGCCAGTCAACATCGATGATGGGTCAGGGGCAGATGCAGATGCAAGGACAAGTGCAGGGGCAAGGGTTTGGAACACAGAATGGTTTTATGATGGGAATGATGCCCTCTCGACCAGGCGCTGGCTGGCGTGCATAGCGAGTGAGCGGGAGGGAGGATTCAAGTTCTTCCTCTATATCTAATATCTACCAAAACAAAAACACATCCGTTGTACGCGTATTATCTTCTCTTCTTCTTCATCTACGTTGTTCTTTGATGTGTCTTTTCTGCGCAAGGGAAACTGTCGGTTTGCTTAGGTCTTTCTTCTCTGCACCCATCGTAAAGCTGGGTCGTGTTTCTCTTCCAGAAGATAAAAGATGACAAAAGTCGTGTTGGACAATGATCTAGACCGAACACGAGATGATTGGTAATTCTTGATTTGATAGTCGTCATAGCTCTTTCGCTCTGCTTTTCTTCTCCTGCCTCGGTACATTGTTCTGGCCTGTCAGTCTTGTCGACGAAGAAGATAGACGATCTGATTTGATCTGCTCTGCTCTGACCCTCGCCTGAGCTAGATCATCGAACGAACGCCAAGTCGATCGGATGAGAAGTGCCTGCGTGTCATTATTTGTGATCGCGGTTGTCGATACAAAACAGACACTTGTCAATGTCCAATATGATACAGAAGTCATTCCATCCTCCAATCAATGCGTGAATTGATTGATAGAGCAATGGAAATAGAAGAGATGGAATAGAGCAGAGAACTGAGAGGCAGAGCTCACCAGACCAAGGACCGACTGAACCAGTGCGGGCGCGGCGATGAAGAGTAGAAGCCAGGCCACCCTATATGCTTCTGGTAGGAGACGGGGAACAACAACCGAGAAGTCTGTGAGGTTTATGAATGAAGGATTGGAGCACACAAGTGCTTCGGTCACTGTTGAGTAATAGACAAAGGTAGGTATCATCATTAGCAGCAGCAGCATCATCATCATCATAATACCACACACGTAGCAACAAGAAATCACGAACAAGAGAATAAGCTCAGAGCGAGGACAATGTTGGGAGAATTTCGATAACGAAAGAGAGCCACGATGATCGCGAACGACAGTAAGAGGACAGGCGCAGGAGAGTCTTCCGATCTCACATCCTGCCAGATTGATTTTAACGTTGAAGAATAATCCATGAGCCGACGATGTTGTCGGATGGGTGTTGTTGATGGTCGATGACGAAGTAAAAAGAAAACTCTGGCTGAGAGAATGACGAGCCAATAACCACGATCAACTTCAGTCTTCAACCCAGTGCAACCTTTGGCCTCAGGACTGTTTGGGCTATCTGCTAGTGGCTCTTCCTCCTCTTCTATGAGCTCACCGGCATTGCCAGATTTCTTCCCGGGCATGTCTGTATCAACACCACTCTCGCCTTCACCATCTTCTTCAGAAGACGAGTCATCCGTAGACGCAAAGAAGGGATCGGACTCCGATCTGTCCGCACACTCTTCGTCTTCTTCTACCTCTGCTCCTCCTGCACTCTCTTCTTGTGTGTCTCCTTCTCTTTTACACGTCGCTGAAGCTTCTGATGTTCCGTCGAGCACGCTCCGGAAACCAGTCAGACCGAGAAGCCGACGCAGAGGACAGTCAGAATCAGCGGCCTGGTCGGACACAGCCGTGAGTATGCATTCGATCATTTCTCTGTGAAACATGAAGTCGTTGGGGTTTATCCAAACCAACCGAGCGAGGGCTGATCATCATAGAGGCAACCTATCACTTACTATACCCTCGCTCTTGCTTTGTTTGTACATAGTCCGGTTTGTTCTCGTATTTTCCAACTTTGCCTATTGGATACCACCTGCCCAACATTCAAGCTCTTGACCTCGACCTGCCAACCGTTCCGTCTCACCTGACCTACTCGTCCCTCCGATCAAGCTTGCTTTCTCATATTGGTGAGCTGGAACGTAGGCTCATCACCTATGTAACTATTATGGGTGATGTCGATGTACACCGCTCGGAAGGTGAACCAGGCACCCTCAAAACCCATGGTCGGACGGGCTCTGCTTCTTCGATAATTAGTCCAGAGGTCCTACTTCATCATGTAAAATTCCTCCGAGAAGAGGCGCTCCGACTCCTCCCCAGCCTTCAGCATTACTCCCCTCTCCAATTGCGCGATCTGACTCACCTTCAACATTCGTCTTCAACTACTGTTGATCACGTCCGTCAGCCTCTGAAGAGTTTCCTCTCCAGCCTGCCTTCGAGACTGGACTATCTTCACGCCTCTGTTCCGATGCTGCCTTCCTCCAGCTCTTTCTCGTCTCGGCTACCAGATCTTTCTCTCTCGCCTAAATCTCCATTAGGCATAGGTGCTCAACAAGTGCTTACTTTGCTCGATTCTGTTCTTCCCGACGATAACCATATTTCTCAGACCGACCAAGATGACGAATCCGGGCTCGTCTTCCCGGTTTTCCCTAATCGGACGTCCAACAGGTACCGAGAGCTTGAATCGATTGTTTCTAGGGAAAAACTCACGAGGCGGGCGACCTCAGAATCAATCTCAAGAACTGAGAGTGGAAGGGCCTTGTCGGAAAGGGGAAGAGATGATGACGAAGACGACATGGACCTCGATTCTGAGGACGAGGTGATCCTTGAAAAGGTGGAAGTTATCGAAGTCACCGTGGAGATGGCCGTCCAGCGGGCGGCCGAGACCCATGATGGACTCATCGGCTTTGATGACCTTCCCATACTTTGGCAGAACAATGAGTTCGTCCTTACCGGATATCGGTTCATTCCTATCGACCAATGGCCAAAGCTTTTCAAGAGTTTGTTTACATGTCATAACGAGACTGGTATGTGGCCGTTCTTCTATATGTGCCTGTTTGTCCTTCTTGGAAAGCGCTGAGCCCCCCTTCTTTTCCTCAATCAACCAGTCAACATACATTCTCACTTGGCCACCTCCTTACTTGTTCTACTCTCCATTCCTTATGTGATGTTTGTCTCTTCGCCGTTCACGGCGATTGAGTCTTCCTCGCCTTCGTCCTTTATGGATACTGCGGTCCTTTGTTTCTTCCTCCTGGCCGCTTTTAAAGTACGTCTTACTGTTCCATCATGTTTCTGGTTCAGGATAGCTTACTCTTTCAATGATACGAAATGAAACATTCTCTACTGTGTTGTCAGTGCTTGTTCTGCTCGTCTATCTGGCATTTGTTTGCAGGTTGTGCAACCAAACGATACTTTATTACTTTTGCTTGCGTCGTGCGTATCTATCTACCTATATAGAATAGTCTTCCAAAATCGAACAGTGAAATAGAGGCTCATTCCTCTGTTGTTGAAAAATCCCAACAGGACTACCTTGGAATCGCCTGGCTCATCTCTGCAAGCGTGAACACAGTTGTAAGTAACAAGATTATTGTATATGCCGGGCCTGACAGTTTGAAAGACCAAGGCATATTCATTGGAGACAAACGCGCTTGCAGGTCTACTTCGGATTTTATTGTCAGCCTGGACCAATGGCCTTCTATGGGCTTGTGAATATCGGAGTTGGAGTGAGCGATCTTCTTCCTCTCTTGTTCTGTCTTGGAGTTATTTCTGACGCTTACCTGGAAATCGCTTTGCTTGAAGATTGCTGGCTCAACATTACCGTTTATGCAATGGTTCAACGAACGCAAGAACAAGGTGCGTCCTGTACGATCATGATCAACCTCATGGTCCGCTTAGTTGATCTCTCTTCTCCTTTCTTTTTCTCTATGCCAAACCGGATGTTAGGGCTACCGGATCGCTTTCTTTCTCGCCATGGCACTCTCTGCTCTAGGACCTATAGCCCACATGTCTCTCATACACGGACTTACCCAAACGGGCAAATTCATCAAACCACTGACACCGATGATAGGTAGTTATCTAGCGGGCCTATGGTTCTATGCAAATCATTATCCAGAGGTTCGGTGGCCAGGGGTGAGTTCTTCTTTCCCTTCGTTTTCCGAACGGGTCGTCATGATTCCTAATTAAACCGTTGGTGAATCGTTCTCTCCCTCTGAAAGCGTTTTGACTTTATAGGCGCAAGTCACAATATCTGGCATTGGTTCATTGTCCTAGCCATCTATTGTCACTATGTTGGCGTGCTTGAGCTGTACAGGACGAAACACCAATTTGCTTGTTCAGCAGTGGGACCGAATTATTTTTCCACAAGGTCGCCTTTCGATTTAAAGGCTGCGTTGGGAGGCGATGGCTCGTTTTTTTAGAGTGAGAGCATTCTTTCACCTTCTCTTTCTCTCTTTCGTGGTTATTGTTTCTCTCCGTTGCCCCGCAACTGGTTTCCTTTGTCTTGTTCATTCCGATACCCCATCTGCTCATTTGCTTCTTCTGCTCTCTCTCTCTCTATCCTCTATCGTCCACACATAAATTCTTCTCGCATTATTCCTTCTTCTCTCGCACTTCATCGGACATGTTCTCCATTCTGTTTACCATTGTTCATGATGACGGACAAGAACAAAAACACAGAGGGAAAGAAAAATAAAGCATTTTTTCCTTCGTCGTTGCAACTTGTTCATCTCAAATGTATTCCGTACTCCTTTGTTACAGTCCTATTCGTATGACGTTTACCGCGCTCAGTGGTTTACCAATGAAAATGGCGAAGATCGTTCGAGAACTCGAAAATGTTCATATAGAGACAATGCACGCACGCACGGAACAATCAAGTGAAGAGGAAAAGGAGAAGCACTACTCGTTCCCTTCCTCCTCTAGAGTTTAGCCTCTTTGTCTCCTGATTCCGCGTGAGGAGTCGACTTCTTTCCCCAGAAACCGAAACCACCGGTTCGTCTTCGTTCTTCCTTGATCTTTTCTTTCTCTCGCTCGACTTGAGCGTCTAGTGTGGAAGTTGATGTTCCTTCTGCCGTCGGCGTCGCCGTCGCCGTGGCAGTAGAGGTGGCGGAAGCAAAGCCGGAGGTAGAAGACGTTGGTGGTGTAGAAGCAGAGGTAAACCCGGAGGAGGTAGAAGGGGCGGTCGACTTAGAAGGGAAAGCCTTCTCGGCGTGTAAACGAGCTTCCTTCTTTTCAGCCTCTTTCCTCTTCTTAGAAGGGAGGGCTGCTTGAGCGACCAGCCTAGGGTGGAGAAGTATAAAAAGTTACATCATATCTAGAAGATCAGTATGATGATGGAAAGAAAGGAGTAGGATATGGAGAAAAGGATAGCTTACCTCTCGAGCTCTCGACGTTCTTCATCCGACTCGTCAGGCTCTGTAGCTTTGAAGACAGCTCCTACGGTGATGATTGCTTTAGCTCGAAGAATGAGATTCTCATCAGAAACACCTGATTTCTTGGTAAGTACTCCATCGAGGACTTCTGATAGGACTTGAATAACCTCGAACTTCGTTCCACGCCAGGTCGTCAACAAGATCTTACAAGATAGAAAGGGACGGGGATAGATGAGAAGTAGAATAGATGATGAGATCTCCGGTTTTGACTATAAACAAAATTGACGGACAGATGGGAAGAACGGAAAAGAAGAATACCTTGGAAGTGACGTCCTTTGCAAGCGCCTCTAATTCCTCCTCACCCAGTGTCTGGTTCTCCTGTTGTTTCTCCATCTCCTCCATCGCGGCTTGAACGTCCATTGCGCTACCTAACACACCCCAACCTTCTTTGACAAGACTGCCCTTCTCCTTTATTCGAGAAAAGAAGCCGCCACCGAAAAACCGTTTGGACTTGAGGAAAGTAGTCGCTTTGGTGGTGTATATGTTACCTATCGTGTGGAGGAGCTGTTTTCATTTTGTTTTACATACAACGGGAAGAACCGAGATCAGAGATGTCATTCAAGAGGTCGTGCGACCGATGTGATCGAGAAGAAGAAGAGTAAGAAAGACCAACCTCGACTCCAAAGCTTTCTAACTTGAGATCTTCGGCCTCTGTTCTCATGGATTCTATAAACTTCTTGGTCTCTTCATCATCCTTGTCTCCCGGCTTCTTAGCGTGCATAAATGGTCTAATTCGATCGATCAACTTCTTCTGCAGTAGCTCGATTCGCTCGACTCTGGCCTTTTCCTTGGCCTCTTCCATCTCTGCCAACTTCTTTTGCTGCTCAGGAGTGAGCGTCGGCTTTTTGCTCTTCTTGGAAGATTCTCCCGTTGGGGGCGTACTAGCTCCCGTAGTAGCCGCAGACGTCGAAGAGGGGGTGACGGGAGAGCCAGAGCTAGATGAAAGGTGGTGCTGAAGAGACTGAGTGGCAGGAGACGGGATATTGTTGCTGGGCGCGGCAGGGTTCGGTGTAGGTACAAATGAGGGGGTGGGCTCAACATTCTCGGTCGCCTCGGTTGGCGGGTTGGTGGTCGTGGTACTCGCTGAAGCGGTAACGTCTGCCGCAGAAGTTGCAGTCGCAGGTTTAGGAGTCGGTCCTCCAGACATCTCGGCCTCCATCTGAGCTCGTTCTTCCGGAGACCTGAGATAGTAACAGTCAAAAGATTCAATTGGATACTTCACACAGGTAGAAGAGAGAAGACCTAGACGTACATCATGACTTCGGCCTGGCCCATAAAGTCCTTGATTAAGCTAATTTCCCCAATAAGGTCCATGAAACGCTCGCCTCCGAAAAGGGATCCAAAGAGCTCAGACGGGTCTTGCATACCTCCGTCCGGTTGGCCCTGATAATAAGAGGATGAGAGGTATGATCAAGGGTGTTGAAGAGATATAGAGGTACAAAATCGAGATATGTGAGCCGAAGAGAGGGGGCGTACGAGTTGCTTCTTTCCATACTTGTCGTAGTTTGCTCGAAGATCTGGATCAGATAAAATCTGGTAGGCCTCTCCAATCTCTTTAAACTTTGTTTCCGCATCGGGAGACGAGTTCTTGTCTGAATGAAAAGAAGACAGGAGAAAGATACACAGCGATGTCAGGCGATCCGACGGGCTGTGTGCAATACATAGCTATGAGAAGACATACCAGGATGAAACTAGTGGGAAGAGAATAGTTGATGGAAGAAACGTATGAGACAAAACCAAGCAATTTGACCTTGAAAAAGAGCTGATAATACTTACCTTGATAGCAAGCTTCCGGTAAGCTTTCTTAAGTTCGGTGTCGGTCGCTGAGGAAGACGTGAAGATGAATGAAGTGAGGAAAGGATTTAGATTAGCAAGAATGCGCGCGCCAAAGGAGGCGAGCGTTTTGCTTACCTTCAGGAGCGACCTCGAGGATATCGTAGTCTGGTTTATCAGAAATTTACACATATCAGTATCTGGCAGAAGATGTATTGAAATCGTATAGGACTGAACTGACACTCTGTCTCTACAGGCATTGTTCAAGATGTCAGTGTTGTCGTTGATGGAGAAGGTGAGTGATAAAAGACGGCGGACAAGGTGAGCGCGAATGATTACGTGGCGGTTACGCGGGATGTGTGGATGGAAAAGCGGTGCTGAATGCACAAGCCTTCAATCACGTGATTGACAGGCACTGCTGCTTACGTACACCACTACTCCTAGCCCTGTGCCCTATGCTCAATCGGATGGCACCACCTTATCGCCTTTGGCTGTGGAGGAATTTGGAATTAACCCGATCGAGAGTTGACTCTTTTTTTCGTCTCATCTCCTCGGCTAGTTCTCACTCTTTTTCCACACATTCCAACATCCACTCGCATACACACACACATACATCCAATGACAAAGGTTACCGAGAAGATCGTTCAGGCAGAGAAAGAAAACAGGACATGGTGGGTACTTGTTCTTGTGTCTGAAGTAGCATCGGACTTTAACCATCGTGTCTGGATACTTATGCGCGAATCGACGTTTCCTTTCTTTTGTTCTCTTTTCTCTCTTCCTTTTTCCCTACTTCTTTGCCCTGAACAGGTGGTCGTTCGAATTCTTTCCCCCTCGAACAGCTCAGGGTCTGCAGAATCTGTATGATCGGATAGAGCGCATGAAAGGTCTTGGTCCAGAATTCCTTGATATCACATGGTCAGTCTGGTCCCGCTTGTATGCACTCTCGCCGACCAACCGCCGGAGGCTGAATGGTTACTTACTTTCCTCTTTTTCTCTTCTCTGATCTCTGTTCGCTCATAATACTATCAACAGGAACGCCGGTGGACGGAGCTCTGATCTGACGACATCTCTCGTTCAGGTCTGCCAGAGTCATATTGGGATGGAAACCGTTATGCATATTACCTGTGGTTCGTTCCGGCCGGCCTTGTCCGTCTGCCTTCGACAAGAGCGTCTCAAACTGACAGCTTTCCTCCTCTTCGTCACCTTCTCCTCCGTTCCTTCTTCTGCGTATACAGTCGAAAAGGAGAAGCTTGATGAAGCTCTGAACGTAAGACTACATAGCTATTCCTACAATCAGTCCACATGTCATCGGCTAACGCCGTTCTCGGTACAACCCCTAAACAGACCGCCAAGGCGTTCGGCTGCCAAAACATTCTCGCACTCAGAGGAGACCCTCCCGCTGGATCTCAAGTTTGGGAACCTGTTCCCACTGGATTTAGGACCGCTGCTGAGCTTGTTCGATACATCCGACAAGAACACGGTGATGCGTTTTGCATCTCTGTCGCTGCCTTCCCAGGATGTCACCCAGAGACTGGACCGAGTGAGGAGGAGAAGGAGCAGGAGATTGAGTGGCTTAAAGAAAAGGTAGATGCTGGAGCGGATTTCATCTTCACTCAGATGTTCTATGATGTCGAGATGTTCATCGCTTGGGTGCGCAGAGTTAGAAAGGCCGGAATCACGGTGCCTATTGTGCCTGGTGAGTGTCCAAGTCACTTCTCTCGTCCCGCCCGCTTGACGCGCACGTGCACGCACTTGGTTCTGCTTATTTAAAACTGAACTAACATATCTGTCGATATCTCAGGTATCATGCCGATTCAGTCATACGCCACTTTCAAGAAGTGGGTTTACCGAGAGAACATTGCCGTGCCCGCCCACTTTACAGAAGCCCTTGAGCCCGTCAAGGATGATGACTCGGCAGTCCGAGCAGTCGGCACCAAGCTGGTTGCCCAGATGTGCCGGGATATCCTGAACGCCGATATCGGAATCAAAGGTCTTCATATCTACACTCTCAACCTCGCAGTCGGAGCAAGAATGCTGTTAGAGGAGATTGGGTTGGTTGCCAGGGTGGCAAACACAAACCCTTTACCTTGGACACCGGTAATGTCTTTTTTCCATCTCCCTTTTTTCCTCCAACAATCACTCAACGCACGACTTCCTTCTTTATCGGTATCTCCATGATCCTTTCAGTCACTCACACCTGCTCGACGACAAGAAACTATCCGACCGATCGTTTGTCCTCTTGTCTACGCTCCTGATGTACAGATCAACTCACTTGTGAGCGCCTGCATAATAAAGTTGTTACCTTTTTGCATTTCTTCGCTTCCAGTTCTGGGCCAACAGACAGAAGTCCTACCTTTCTCGAAGTAAGTGTCTTTTCGTCAGCGTCCCGTCAATCATGTTATCAAGCGCGTTTCTTGACTTGATGCACACACGGGGATTGACATGATTTGTCCTTTGACCGATCCTTTCTATAGCCGAAAACTGGGACGAGTTCCCTAACGGTCGATGGGGAGATTCTCGATCGCCTGCCTATGGAGAATTTGATGGGTAAGTAATCTTAAAATCTCAAATTTCTTCCAGAGACATTTATGTATCATAGCGCACCGAGCTAGGTACTGATTTACTTGTCACTGTCCCACAGGTATCTGCTGCCTCAGTTCAAACTCAGTCGAGAAGAGGCCATCAAGCTATGGGGTCAGCCGCAGACGGTTCAGGAGGTTTGCGAGTTGTTTGCCAAGTTCTGTATGAACGAATTGGTAAGTAAATTCAATGAATACTACTTTTTTTCTCGCTAGATCACCAACCACTAACAGATTCGCTGCTCTCCCTGATCCAGCCGTCGCTCCCGTGGTCAGATTCGGCTGCTTCCAAGGAGACTTCGGTGATCAACCGACAATTGGCAAAGATGAATGAGCTTGGATTCCTCACCATCAACAGTCAGCCTGCGTGAGTGTCTTCGTTTGCTTCAAATATCATGATTTCCTTGTGCTGAATGCAAGTCATTCTTCCTTTGAATATGGTAGCGTGGACGGTGCTAAATCGGACGACAAGACCCACGGTTGGGGTCCCACCAACGGATACGTCTACCAAAAGGCCTACCTCGAGTTCTTTGTCTCACCATCTCAGCTTGACGCTCTTGTTCACCGAATTGAACGAGACCCTCACATTACTTACTACGCTGTACGTCTCATGACTTTTGTTTTGGGTGCGACGCGCTTGTTCTTATGTTTTCCGTCGGTTCCTTCGTTTGCCAACTAAAATAGGTCAACCACCAAGGTGATCTCCGAACCAACACCCACAGCGAGGGACCTAACGCCGTCACCTGGGGTGTCTTCCCTGGAAAGGAGATCATTCAGCCCACGTGAGTTTTTAGACGACTAAAGAATGATATTGGTGTCGAATACTTTGCTCATAGTTCTTGTCGACCCTCGCTTCCGCTTTCTCTTTCTAACCAATTAGCATCGTTGAGGCGTATGTGCATCTTTCGTACTTTAGACATACTCCCATTCTAAACATACTCATCTGACCTCATATTTTTGAATACTCTTACAGAATCTCGTTCATTGCATGGAAGGACGAGGCCTTCTCGATCGGTAAACAGTGGGCAGGTCTGTATGACGAGGGCTCGCCGACAAAGACGTTGCTCAATGAGATCATGGATACCTACTACTTGGTGAACGTCGTTCATAATGCGTTTAAAGAGCCGGACGCGATCTTCCGTCCGTTCCTTCAGAACGCATAAACGGCAAAGATTTTTTCAGGAGGGAAGGTTGTTGTTCGCATTTTTCTTTCTCTCTTATTCCTATTAGGGGTTTGTTCTTTCTTGTCGCTTGCTGTTCTCTTATTTCTTCATCATTTTCATGATTTTCATTCTGCCTGCATGCATGTGCGTCGCCTTCTTTTATGATCGGGATGTTTTTCTTTCTTTTCTTCGACTTCAAGACGTTCCCTTCATCTTTTCTCCTCTCTCTCGGATTGTATTCAACTATAAAAAATGTATCTAGAATGTATTTCAACTATATGGCATCTTTGCTTAGATACACATCGATCAATGTTCCTTTCTCAACTTTATATCTCTGTGTGTTTGTTCGTAGGTGATGTGTGTTTTTCTTCTCATCTTTTCTCTTCCCTCTTCCTTCAGACGAGGCTGAGCGTTGCTACCACGGAGATATCCGAAGAAACGACTATTACGTAATACAGATATTCTACCTTTCCTTCTTGCTCTCATACTTTTACATCGTCAACATATAACATTCTCAATATCCACAACGCACACAAGATGAACTCTCAACCGACCGGCTCTCGTTCTTCGGCTCGTAATACCAGCAATAGACTCAGACCGGAACGCTCAAAAGCTGATTTGTCACCTAAGCGACTGTCCTCCTCTTCGGCCACCACTACTGGGAAACAACCTAGGCCGAGCCAGATTAAAGTGACCACCTTGTCGTTCAGGAATCATCCCAGTGTCGATGCTATCTCTCTTCGAAACTCTCAGAATGGACAACCTGAATGGTTTGAGGTCAACTCAAGGGGAGAAATAGTCAAGGATTCTCCATTGAGCATCCAGTCGGGAACGGAAGAGGACGGATCGTTATGGATGGAGTTGACGGGTATGGTGAGACCCTATTCCTGTTCTTCTATTCTCTTAATCCAAAAGATTCGACCTGGTCGATTCTTCTTTTGAGAACAACATGCTTTATTATCAACTGTTCAGTTGAATTGTACGACTGACCTGATTGAATACCTGCAATTCGACTGTGTCCAACAGCCTTTGACTGAACACAAACTAACAGCTCATTTATCGAGGTCTCATCATGCACCTTCAACAAAACCTGCCTACATAGAGGGTTCTTCTCCTCTGAGCTCAGCTGATTCAATCGACTTACCCACTAAATCTCCCCAAAGCCAAACCTTTACGAAACGGGAAAGTCTCTTTAAGGATAGGTCGAAGCAGAAGGAGGTCGAGAGGATTGATGAGACCACTACAGGATCAACACAAGGTTTGTAGATCTGTTATTCACTTTAAAAATTCCTTTTCTCTTCTAATCATTGGCTTCATGGGATATTATCGGCTTTCCTCTCTTTAACAAACTTCCTTAATCAAGATTTTTCCCGGAAAAAAAGTTCAGAATCAACCTTATCATCCGGGAAGAAACCCTCAGCCACGAAAACACACGTCACAATCCTTCATCAACCTCATTCAGCTCCAAACGGACGATCACCATTCAATATCAAACCGAACAAACTTCAATCTAAAGTATCGACGCCCAAACCAGATACATCCATACCAGAGATATCAAAGGACTCCGAAGAGAAGAAGAAAAGGAGAAGAGAGAGGGATCAAACGGGAGAAAACGAAGTAGCTGAGGTGAAAAACAGGAAGAGGCACGTCAGATCGAGAACGACGCATTACTCTTCAGACGACGACGACGACAACGACGACGACGACAACGACGACGGAAATGATGTTAGCTTCGATCAGAACCGTGAGGATGGCCGTGATGAACACGAGGACGATTCCGATGACGATGGCTATGGCTCTAGGAGGAAATCAACGAGAAACTCGAGAAAGAGTGCCGAAGACAAGCTTGAGCATACATTATCAACTACACCCGGTGATCCCCCCTCAGTACCGCTCAGATCGACAGCTCGCGACAAGGACGATTCAAACAATCTAACAAATCTGGATATAGACAAAGGCGTAGGTACAGTAGACCGACCGAACAAGAAATTAAAAACCGCGCATGCATCCACTCAGATTGAAGACTCAGCGTCATCTACCTCAACAATGGCGATCAAGAAGTTGGGCTCATCAACCTCTGAATCCGTACCAGGCTCATCTAAGAAAGATCGAGTAAACAACTTAAAAAAGATCGGAGGTTCATCATCAAACTCAACCGCATCCTCACCTGTTGCCGGCACAGCGGGATCTTCGCCTGCAGGAGGGCGACCAGGTGGACCTATGGGCTCGAAAGGTGGACCGATAGGAAAAAAGACAGGTTCAGGGGGGCCGACGAGGAAGGAACCTGGGGTGTTAGATGCTAGCTTTTATTCGTCGCTCCTGAAGCCAGCGGTCGAAAAGGTCTGTCCTCTGTCGATCAACCAGAGTGGTGGATATATCGTCCGTCTCATGTGTGACTGATTGTAGCAAGTGTATCTTATTTCAGGCAACGACTGCTTCGATAACAAGTCACATTTTAGAGAAAGAGACCGTCGAAAAGAAGTATGTATTGTTTCTACTCATAAGGTTATAAAGAGGTGAAGAGGCCCATCTGTGTGAACTAACGTTGTCACCTTTGTTTCTACAGGGCAGCAGCAGCAGAGATGGAAAAACTCAAACAAGCTGAATTAGCAAAGATCAGAGCAAGCTTCGTCAGTACACTTCCCACTCTTATCGTTCTTCGTTCAGGGACAACCGTCCTAAAATATCTCGTTACTTCTCGTTATTCAATTGACCTCCTGCATATTTATGTACTATGGCTATTGCCAGACGGCAAATGGACCAACTCTTGATCTTGAAAGCCAGGCGAACGATATGCAGGCCTTCTCTGTTAGTCGATTGCTTCATCTCTTTCAGAGTTCAAATTCAACTATTTTCCTTTGCCTTACTTCTTAATAAATCAAGTGATCTGTACACTAATTGCTCTTGTTCATGGAACATTTTTCTCACCTTACAGACATGGATGATCAAGAACGTCCCTGCTCCTCAAGCTAGAATTCATACTCATGGAGGAATGAACAACATATGGGAAGCCGGACTCGACATAAAAGCCAAAACACGAACGAACTACAGCGAAAAACTTGATCGAGGTGAGATCGGTCCTGGGCGAACTAGAGACCAGAATGGGCTGATGCCTTTACCCAAAACGGCCGAGGAGTCGGATGATCTGAATTTTGCGTTTGTCCTTGAGATGGAAGGTAAATGGGGAGATCGGATGGAAGTAGAAAAATACCTAAATGACCCGAAGTGGTTTCCTTTTGGAAAAGGAATGGCTTGAGAAGGCAGTCAGAAAGGTCGATATATGATAGTTTTCCCAATCTGTCCATTCGGAGGTTTTTTGACAACTCATCGATGGTTCACAGCCTGACATGTCATCACACGAATCCAGACAACAGGTAGGAAGTAAACACATTCAATCTATGTTTATATTGAGATTCTAGAAGAACGAATGAATGGAATGACAGATGAAGAAGAGGAAGGTTGCTTAGAGAGACAGGGTCGTGATATTGAGAAATCAATTATGAAGACGAGGGTAATCAAATGATGGATCTAAACGACAATAGATAAACGTCGACTACCATGTATCGCTAGCTCTATCACTAGAGGCACTCGACGGGACCTCTCCGTATCTGGAAGAGGAAAGAGGGAGAACGAGCTCATCCTTGACATCTCGATCAAAGTAGATAGCCTCACCCTAACCAGATCGTACAAGAAGCGCCAAGGTAAGTATTCATTTCTTCAAATAGATCAGACTAGAGAACGAACCTCAAGAGGGGTAGTCGAGAAACTCAAGTTCTGGTGGATAGCCTTGCCCTCGTATCGCTTCAAAGCAGTCATAGCCTGCTCGTAAGGAATATGACTAGATACGATTCAATCAGAAGAGATAAAGAAGGAGTGTGTGATCGTTATCTAATTGTGTCCGGAATTACAAGTGATTAGGATGAAAACTCACGAAGTGAGCTTCTTTCTAGCTTGAACGTTTAGGGAGTGTCTCGCATCAACTGAAGAGTCTAACACTGCAGGTGAATGAGCACCCTCGGAGATGGCGATACTGAGCGAAAAGTCCTTCCGCTGCTCCTCAGGATAAGATCGCTCGTACAGCTCAAATGTGATGTGCGAAGCTTCATAATGTAGACAAATGGTAGGAACTAGATCAGCGCTAATGCCGATGAACAAGGCGCAAACTCTGATGCCTCACCGTAGTCAAGCTCAGGGATCTTCTTTTTCTTGTCCATAGGAAGACCAGCGGCAAGAACAAGATTGCAGAACGTGTAGATATGGCTCTCCTTGGTGAAGTAGAAGGAAGCATGCGACTCATCACTCGCTTTAGCATGTTCCAAATCCTACACAATGGAAATAAGAGTTGTCAATATCGCATGACTATATTGCTTGGTGGTCAAGAAATATGAACCACATACTTGGATGACCTTCTTGAGCAAAGGCAAGGAAGTTAAGATTCCAATCTCTTCTTTCTCTTCAGGTTCGATCTGATATAGACGTATGCAGGAGTAAAGTGGTGTCAATGTCAGATCATGCCGGCTATATGTATATTATCAAAGTAATAGAAACGCACACCGTATTCTTGAGGAGCGACCAGATCGAATAAGAGCTTGGCCCGATCTACAAGCTCATGCAGTTTTCGATCTTGAGGGGCGTTGAGATCTTTACCGCATTGGGGATCAAAGATTGCAAAGAGGAAAACTCTGTTGTGAAGAGAGTCGTACTGTAAAAGGCAATGCATATCATATCAATATCTGCAAGTCCAGCCAGATAGATGTTCCTTTGCTCACCTTGAGAGAATCATAGAGTTCGGAAACCTGGGGAAGACAAGTAAATTATAAATCTTAAGAGACCCAATACAGATGATGATAAACGTCGACGAAACACCTACCCTTGAAGGATCAAACTGTTGTTTCGTTTCAAAGACAGAGAACACATGTCAATATACAAATTTCTCTTTTTTATTCTGAGATCGTGTACGAACCTTTTCCTGCTTAACTCCCTGCAAAACACCAAATATATACACCGCAATAGTTAATAACAATCATGATTTTCTGCAACAGACAGAGCGATATTCGGCGCTTACCACCCAGTCTTCGAATAGCTTCTCCCATCGCTCTTTAAAGAGGCTGGGGCTGTCTCCTGAACACCTATTGAATCCCGCAATACACGTAAAATATGATCGAAGGAACGCATCTTTTATTGAGTTTGCTTCTATTAATCAGTCAATTGAGAAGCTCAATAGGATGACAGACCATCTCGATTGGATTTTATCCACGTCTTGGTTTTGGAAATTAGCCAATAACGTGGCTCTCAAGTCGGTCATCATCTCTACAACTTCCTTTATATGCGATATGCGTAGGTTCTCTGTTCAGTGAAGTAACGAAGGAGCCTGCTAATGCGTAATGGATGATAACTCACTCTAACGACTTGAACAGGCTCTTTCTTGAGCTCTTTAGGCCAATACAACCCAGGTCTTCGGTCACTTTCTCCTGGTCGAAGAAGGATCTTCAATTTCTTCTTGACACCTGATTTTATTCCCAAGATCAATTCATAATAGGTGAGTTACTCGATCGTTGGCCAAGTTCGCATCGAATTAGTCAAATCACGTACCATCCATCAAGCTCTTAGCCGCATTTGAATCATCAAGCAAATCTCGTCGTTGGATCAAGTGGTCCACTAGAGGCGGCCGCTCCAAAAATCGACTCGACTCGGGAGGGATATTCTCTTTGTCGAGAAGAGCTCGAGCAAAGATATCGGCGGTGTTGATAACTCTTCGTTCAGAACTTGTGTATATCTATAGAACGATGGGTACAAATGCCCATTTAGTAAAGTGTAAGAGATGATAGTGCTAGAATGATCCCAGTGATGAAATTTATGAAATACAGACCTTGACGTTCTTTAGAATACTGCTATTCATGATTTTGATGTCCTATCATTGGCGCGAAATAATGAGAGGGAGGTGAGTTTGTCGGCCTAAGATAGCCTCACCCACACAAAGAAAGCCAACCAACCTTCTTCATATTCTCTCCCAGATCCTTGGATTGGTATCGAGCCGCATGAGTAGACTATTCAAAAGAAGATAGGTTAGTCTTCACCATTGCGCATGCGGACGACGAAGATAGATGCATACTTCACCACCCCATTTAACAACTGCGCAAGGAAGGAACCACATGAAGATTATCATTCCGTTAGCAGATCGAAACAAAAACAAGTAGCATATGAGATATAAGACATACCAAGCTGAACTTTCTCTAGTCCATGAGGAGCAGGGAAACTAGGATTATGCCTCCTGGATCCCTGTCTTGAGATAGTTCTTGTTAACCCCGCTGGGCTCTGATCTGTGGGATCGACTGTTCCAGCTATAGCTTTGCCCGAGGCAGATCCAGGGCCAGAACCTCCACTGTTGGAAGGTTCTTCTTCAACGGATTCTAATCTCTCGACCTCGCTATCGCCTTCGGATTGGTTGGTTCGCATCTCTCCAGTAGCAATCCATTTACGGATCCGATCCTCAGTTTCGGTCGTTGAGCCATCGTCGTCGTGGTCGTCCTTCTCCTTAGTCTTAGGAGCAGACTTGTCCTTGGGGAAGGTTGGCTTCAACTGGGCTTTCGTTCCGGGCTGTTTTGAACGTGGTAACGTCAAAAGAATGTGATCAGCTAGGTTACCGATTATGAAACATAAACAATCGAAAGATGTACAAGCTCTTTCTTTCTCTGCAGAACGTCCTGAAGCTTGACCAACTTCTCCATCACATCCTCTGGACAACCTATCTCAATTGCTTCAGCTGCAGCCGCAAGGATCAGATCAAGCTGCTTCGATTCTCTGAGGACAATCTCCTCCCTGTAGCCTCGGAGAAGAGATACGAATGGGGCTGCCCAAGGTTCGCCCACTGTGAAGTTGAATTTAGACTTCATCTTGGGTGTTCTATCAGAATGTCTAAATACTACATGAACCCAACGAGAACCAAGTTTCCCAGGTTCCAGTCAGTACCTACTTCGCTAGATTTGTTTTTGTGCATGCCCCTAGGCTTTCTGCTCTACGCGATTTAGTTGTAAAAGAAACAAGACATACCAGTCACACTAGCTTTGAGGGTCGAAGTCGAGCTAGAAGATCCAGTCGGCTCGCTCGTCTTGTTCGGAATCAAGCCTCTATGTTTAGGGACGGCCAAGGCCAAGTTGGCTAGCGCGGCTCGTCGCTTCCTAGCCCGTTCGCATACATGAGATAAGATCTCAGCGGCTCGGTCATAATATGCCTATTTCAAAAGGAGTCCCGAATGCACCGATATTGTCAATATCCTTCTTATTTCTCAAGAGGGAAGAACATGATGGAAGGAGAGATTGCGCACTTGGTTTCCTTTAACAAAACTCCATCCGTTCACATCGATTACCAAACTTCTTCCACCTTCGTCTTCACAACGAAGAAGATCAAATCCACAAACCATCTGGCCGAAGGCATCACAAATCCGACTGGCGTATGACTTCTCATCATCCGATAGCTTTGTGATAAACCGAATCTCCTTTCCATCGGTGTTTCGACGGACGAGACCATCAACGACAGGCGACTTTCGAGTCTCTGCATGAGAGAAGTGGGGTCCGACTGTGTAAATCTTGATGTCTTCCGCTAAGAGAAGATGAGATGATGCAAGACAGAACAAGGAAAGTCAGAAGAGATGATGAGCAATTCTCTTCGGACAAATCAACAGATCGCTGATATAGACCGACCATTCTCGACGTTGATAAATTCTTCATAGATATAACTGCCTTCGGTTCGGGGTGCCATGAGCGTAGGGTCGGATTCGCTTGACTTGTTTCCGACCTATAACATGGATGATGAACATCGTCTCAAAGGGTCAGGATGGCTTGCTTGTTAAAATCAGGAGAGAAAAGGGAGGAGAGGAATGTACCTTTCGGAAGAGTCGTCGGCCTCCTCCTCCTTTGTAGTAAATGTATACGTTGTGGTCTTCTCCGTTGACAGGCTACTCAGAATAGAGAAACGGGCGGAAAGCATTTGTCAGTTCTCCATCCAGGCTAAGATGAATACCAAGAGGATTCTACACAAATGTGCATCTTCAAGGCAAGTCTCCGTTCGTTCGTTCGTTCGTTCGTTCGTTCTACCATGAAGAACGCTTCTCACCTTCTCAACAAATGGCTTCTCCATCACCTGCCCATTCACGATGATTGCGTCCCCATCTTCCCTCAACGAAACGTCGGTACCTCTGACAACTTCGCCTTTCGTCACATCGGCCTGCTTGGTCTCATCTTTATCCTCCCAAGCGGTGAATTCGAGTCCGAGCTCTCTCTTGACCTTCTCCTTGACGACCCTCTCCGGCTTGGGTCCTCCATCTCTGGAGACTTCCATTCGTCTGGGTGTAGGAACTCCGATGTGATCAAGGATGGCAAGGACGAGTCGACGGTCCCAAAGAACGGACTGCATAGGTAGATCATTGATCACGATCGGAGGGGGTTGGGTCGAAAGCTGGGTGTAGGCAATCGCCTTGGGAAGAGGGAAATCAGTTGAGAAGAACGAGATGAGAATATCTGTTTGAGGCCAATGATGGATATCTTTAGATAACCAGGAAAGAAGAGGAGTGATGGAACAATTTTATCAGAATAATCTGACCATGAATCAGATAGAAATCAGCCAACCCTTTGGGAGTGACGAGGAAAGAGAAGGAAATACCCGGACATACCGTCATCTAGAATGACCTTATCACCAAAGATCTTGATATCCAGACCTGGTCCTTCGATCTCCACCAGCCTAGTCAAAATCTCTCTCATCGCCTTTGATCGAGCTTTGATATCCATCGAGCAAATTCCCAACACGATAGGTTTTTCCCCAGGCTTTCTCTCGGACGCAGGGCTAGGCTTGTTGGAAGCAGCCCCGGCGAGAGCCGAGTCGGAGGAGGCACCCTTAGAGGACTGCTTAGCTGGAGAGGCTGGGAGAGCCATTTGGTTTAGATCTGGGTGTGAATTCGGGTAGATGATCTATAGAAGAAAATGTGTGTTGTAATGAGAGAAGAGATAGAGACGATGTTTGGAAAGAAGGAAAAAGATAACCAGCATTTCACTATATGGTTAACGGACATTCATCGACATCATACATAGCGAACGTGCTCAAATGGACTTCTTTCCTCTAGACCATCTTCACGTCGTAGACTCTTTCTTTTACTCTCTTCATGGTCGCTGTAGATGCCTAGACTCTTGCTTTAATGTAGGTTCAAGCGTCCGCATCTTTAAGAGCGCTGCATGTTGATAGATAGCTCTCTTTTATCCTTCATCAACCTCTTGTACTATTCTGATCTTGTATACCCATGCTCATCGCTTAGTTTCCAGTTTGTGTCGATTTCTCGACATCGCCATAGACGGCACTGGTGTTTGTTTCGACTCGTTGTGCAGTTTGTGTCAGGCGAGTCAAACAAATGTTCCGTTCTCGTTGCGTTTCTATCAGACAAACTATCTAGTCTTGTTGTCTCGTAATATTTTGGTTGTGATATCAAGCCTAGCGAATCATCAAATATCCCTGGTTGAAGAAAACACTTAGTTTCGGCCAGCTCCGGGGACGACTCGTCCACCTCGTCCGGCACCTCGGGGACCTCGCTGCATAATGGGAAAGACAGGACAGGATGGAAACACGATGAGAACATGCCAAAATCTTAAAAAAAGAGCGAAATAGTAGACAGAGAGCACGAACCTCAGGGGCAGCGTAGGAAGAGATAGGAGCGGAGACCTGGACGGGGATGGAGTCCATGCCAAGGGATCGGAGAAGATCCTGTATAACGGCGAAGAGACGAGCAAGTTTCAGCAATTGATTACAGGTGATTTATGAAATACATACACCATGTTCAGTGTTACAGTCCGATTTTGTGAACGCACCTTGGTGTCGGGGTCAACCTCCAAACCCTGCTCAGGGGCGGCAAGGGCGGAGACCTCAGGAACGTACTGATCCTTCCTCTCTCGCTCCTCCTCCTGAAGCTTGAAGGAGATACCTCGAACGGGTCCCTTCTGGATTCGCTTCATCAAGTGGGTAGTGAACCCAGCGATCTTGTTTCGAAGTCGCTTGGAGGGGATGATGGCAACCTCGTCGGCGATTCGCTTGTTGGTGCTATAAAAGACAGATGGAGTAGATTTTTGTATGGCATGGACAAGACGGGTTTGTAAGAGTCGGTTTAAAGATTTGCGAGTGAACGTGGTCGAGAAAATAATTTATCGATTGAGGAAGAGCACATTCACAGATGCACGAAAGAATTGGATTTATCGAGGAAAGTAGTTATGAGCAATCTTGATCAGTTCCATGTCCTTAGTTTTCTACTTGAAGAAAAAGAGGAGAAAACGAACTGGAAATCAAGAGTGAGTCGAGGGTAGAACTTCTCGATCATCACTCGCGAAGCTCGCTTGACGGTTTTGGTGCGGACTCGTCCCTACAAGATTCGAGAGGCAATGCAGAATTCATCGAAAGAAGGTGACAGAGAAAGAGAATGCGCCCAGATTGATAGGTTAGCCTTCCAAGTTCGGGAAAAGACTATAGATCGACAGACTCTTTTTTTTTTCTCCAAGGCCTTTTCCATTCGAAGCATGCTTCCTGTTCTACTCTTCGGTAACCTGCTTTTGATGACGACCACACCCCTGACCCTATACCGTGCTTGGATCCATCACTACTAGCTATCGTCGGTTCTCCTTCTCCTTCTTGCGGTTTTCTGACCCCCTCAATCCATCAGAAAATTGCTCTTTTTTTCGCTCGAACAACTTTTTCTTGTCAATCGGTTGCCAATGACGGATAGCGATGAATGCGAATAGTGATGTCGAGCACACCGAAGAGAGAGAACGGATGAAGCATGGGAACGGATATGGCCTTGGAAAGAAATGACTATTGAGCTCTCTATACGGGCTCCTCTGAACGCACCATGTTGAATGACTTGAGAGGATTCTGAAGGTTTGCCTTGACGGAGGAAGCGAGTCTTGTCGTACAGGGGGGGACCTGGCCAAAGTGACACCGCACGAGCCTCCTCCCGATTGGGGCAATCGACGCCACATTCTAATTTTTCGACCGCCTAGCACAGCTTTAGGCGTCTCGTCAGGGCGTTTTCACGCACAATCTGCCAAAGGGGCTGTTGAAAATTCGTCTAGATACTAACCGAAATCTGGTTGCCATGGCTATGAGCTGTCAATGACACCCCCATAACAGCCCAGCTGTCACCCCAGATAGGTCCCCCGTTTTGGGACATCCCATCGGGGGTTGCTCGCACAGGCCGCCTGCCTGCCAAAAGTTTTTTTCTCTTTCTCCTCCTCCTCTGAACCCTCAAGGATCTCCCTCAGTCTTCCCTCACCTTTTTTACCTTTAACAGCCTCTTTTTGGCCGTCTCGGTATGATGAATCTTCTATGCTGAACATGCCGATCATGAAAGAGGATTATATACTGACAGGACGTATGTTCCTCTTGTTTTTCTTTGTCTTTGACTCGACTCTTTCTCTTTGAATTTTGTCCACCGAAATTGCACCATCGACAAATTTATTGGTCGAAACCCCTATTGGATTCCTTGGTTGTCTCCCTCTCTGTCCTCACCTATCCAAATAACGGTCTTCCACTCCGTTTACACTGGTTTCTTCGTGGCTGGATTCCCTTGATAAAAAAAAATCTATCATAAAACGAACTCTGCAAAAATATCTATCTAAAAACCCACACCCGACTATGAAAACCTTGACTTTTCTTTGGGCTGTGCTTCCAAAATTGACCCAACGTCTGTCCTTCCCTACAATCAAAAACTATCAGCAAGGCGCACCCATCTGGACGCTCAAACTTCTCTTATCTCCGCCCCCCTATCCTTTAAAGACTAGCAAAAATGGTCCGAATTTCCGTCCTTAACGACTGCTTGAACAACATCGTCAACGCCGAGCGACGAGGAAAGAGGCAGGTTCGTAACGCGTCTAGTACTTGGAAAGAGTTTTATCCTATGCTGATGTTCTATCTCGTTCTCGTGACACCTCAGGTGCTCATCCGACCCTCCTCCAAGGTTGTCGTCCGATTCTTGTCTGTTATGCAGCAGCACGGTGAGACTTTTTCATCTCGTGCTGGAACATTTTCTTTCTTCTTTGATTTTCTTTCCTTCATTCATCAACGTATACGGGCAGCCATCCCTCCTACACATACTCGAAGCCATAACTGTTTGGAACTAGCCATCTGCCCTACTGGCTCCTTTCTTTAAGGTTTCGACAAAACATACCACAAACCACATCTCCTTGCCGTCTATGCTTGCCTGGCGGTTTGATACCTTTCGGGTCAAAAGTTTCAGTCTCGCAAGCATTTGGCTTGGAGTTGGGACATTCTTTCATCTTATTTTCGTTTCTTTTTCTTGGTTTCCGTTTACTTCTTCATATGGCTCTGTGTCTATTTCTACCCAACTATGCATACTGACATGTTTTCGATGACTATCTGTTCTTAGGATACATCGGCGCTTTCGAGATCGTCGATGACCACCGAGCTGGAAAGATTGTCATCGAGCTTAACGGCCGATTGAACAAGACCGGAGTTATCTCCCCCCGATTCAACGTTCAGGTTGATGAGATCGAGTCCTGGGTCAACTTGGTACGCTTCTTCACTCATATATATATACTCGGCTTGCATCATTATTCTATCTCCCTATCTCTCTGAGCTCATCCAATCTGTACTTCTCTTTCCTTCTCTAGCTTTTGCCCGCTCGATCCTTCGGTTTGATCATCCTCACCACCTCTGCCGGTATCATGGACCACGAGGAGGCTCGACGAAAGCACGTCGGAGGAAAGCTCCTCGGCTACGTCTACTAAGCGTTTCTTCCTTTTTCCCCCCCGGTTCCTAGAGGAAAATTGAATGGAAATTGTTTAGTTGGTGTATTTAATGGATAAAAGAACTCTCTCCATATTGTTTTCTTGGCTTTCCTATCTCTTCGATACATCCTTTGGCCAAACGTCAGACGACGGGTGAGATGATTGACTGAGACAAATTCTCTAGCGTCCACTTATTCAGCGACAATGAAATCTACGGAGACTGGGGCATGCGAGAGAAGAATCATCGGTCCCTGGTATAGAACATTCATAGATTCATGTGATGCTACATCATCTCTCAAACTACTCAGCCGGTCCAGCTAGACAGCTTGATAGATAGATAGACAGACAGCAACGTGTCTAGATGCGTTGATACGTCACGACCGACTCGAATTGAGTCAGAGGTGTACGTAAGCTAGGCTCGAACGAGCACGAGCGCAAGGCAGAAGAGATCAAACGACAACGAGATGGAAACCTCGCGGCGACTCAAGTCGGACTGGATTCGACCTTATCTTTCTTTACAAACATCCGTTCCATTGCCCGTTCAAGTGAAAGATATTTGGAAAGATCTCATGAGTTATAGGAAGCAAAAGCTATACAGAAAGCAGTTTCATCATTACAGTAAGGAATATAAGGACTATTAAAATAAGGAAGATTCAATACCCATCACGAGAGAGATAGCAAGAAAACAGATGTTTGAAAGACTACGAAAGGAAAGAGAAAAGCCATGAAGTTTGCTCTCCAGTTTGGAAATCTCGATACAGCCCAAGCAGACAGTCTAGATGGGAAAGGTGGAAGAAGAGAAAGTGATAGGACGATAGCAAGCCCTTAGTACCTCTGCTGCTGACCGGAGATGGGGTATCCGCTTTGGGTAGGAGCAGCCTGGGTCACAGGGCTTGCGTGGGTCGTCGAAGCTCCGTACTGAGTAGAGGGGTTGACGGTCGCAGCGCTAGCGGCGATAGGAGTGGTGCTGGTAGTGGTTCCGTATGGGACAGTGGTGGCGTTGGAGCCGGTGGTTCCGTGGGAGGCGGCAGTGGTGTGGGACCCAGAGGTCGACGATCGCGAGCCGCTCAGGTCAGACTCTCCGGCGATGGAGAAAGCAGGCGAGTGCCAGGTCTCTCCGGCCTTGGCGAGCTTGTCCTTCTCGAAAATCTTCTCACCCTTCGAATGGGGAGGGTTGCTGTTAGGAATCACCGAGGCGTCTCGGGAGGTAACAATGGCGAACTGGGAACCCCTCTCATCAGCCTTCTCCTTGGCCTTCTCCTTTCGTACCTCGGCCTTCTCCTTCTTTCGCTGGAACATCTCCTTGAGGGCATCGGTTCGGGACAAGGTATCAGAGTCCTTGGCGGCATCCATTCGGTTTCGGACCTCGACGAGCTGCTCGTCGACGTACTCCAAACCAGTCTTGATGGCCTGCTCGACGGCCAATCCGACAGTCTTCTTGATCAAACCCTGGGCGAGAGGAGCCATGATCTTGTAGAGAAGATCGTGCTTGGAGTCTCGGATGGAGAACTTGAGGGTGTCGACAGTAGCGTTGACGTGCTTGATGAGGAAAACGTGGTCCGTTCGGGAACCGGCGCTCTCGAGCTCAACATCGACCGTCAAACCGTCACCACTCAACAAGACATCGGCCAAACCAGAGTCCTTAAGCTTGGGGAAACCGGTCTTCTTCTTGAAGTAGAAACCGACCTCTCGCATGTCAGCCTGGACCTGGCTGAAGTGGAGGGAGAACTTATGGTAGTTCTTGTCGGGGATTCCTCGGTAAGGAGAAAACTTGAAGTAGTTGTTGGCCTCTAGCTCAACAATGTTGGGGAACAAGTTTGATCCTTGGAGGACGAGGTTCTCGATGACCAAGTCAACCTGCTTGTCGGTGTACTCGATTCGGGGGATGGGGATGTATCCGACCTGGTTGATCAACGAAGGAAGGATCTCCCGTCGGATGTCGTTCCAGAGCTCGGGCTTGAAGGTGAGCTGACCGTTCTCGTCGAACAAGACATCGGCCACCAATCGCTTCCAGTCCTCTCCGAACCTAACGTTCACAGGATCCTTACCCATGGCGGAGAACCAGTTTCCAACCTCATCAAAGAACGTGTCCTTGTGGGCCTTGTACTTGTGGTCAAAGAAGGCCTTGCCGGTCTCTCGGAGGGACCTTCCCTCTCGGGTGGACTCATCCTCAAGGATGTATCCGGGCTCAAGGAGGCACTTTCGGATGTAAGAGTCGAGCTTTCGGAACCAAGCGCTGAGCTCTCGGTCGTTCTGGGCGTCAACGTAGAGGTTGTTAACGGCGTCGACGATTCGGTCCATGCTCTTTCCGTCGGCGAATCGCTCGAGAAGGGTCTTCATCTCTCCGTAGGCCTGCTGGAAAGAAGGGTCTGAGGCAACGGCTCCGGTCGAGTCGGCACCAGTCTCGGTAAGGCTCTTAGAGTGTCCCTTGTAGGTCTCAGCCTTGTCAAGGAAGAAAGAGATGGCTGATTGTGTTTTAGAAGAATAGAATTGTCAGTATATTTATGGGAGCGATAACATCATATTGGGAATGCCTGAGACGAACCCTCATCGTAGTCGTTGTGCTTCTGGCACTCGACGACAACCTTCTTCATTCGGTAGATGAACTGATCTCGTCGCTCCTGGGGGAACTCCTCGTCGAGGAAGTCGTTGACCTTCTCCTTCTGCTGGTTAGCCTTATCTCGGGAGTTGTCCCCGGGGGTGAGCTTGTCCTTGAAAGCAGCAAACTTGCCCTTGGCCTTCTGAGCATCGTCCTGATAGATAGAAGGGATTTGAT